>WWET01004776.1:101193-113236 GCA_011038615.1 Limnodynastes dumerilii | reverse complement strand
ACTCCGCAGTTTGTCTTTGAATATATATATATATATATATATATATATATATTCATCCTATAATTCCTACATCAGACATAATTGATATTAACTATTTATAGGTAATTATATAAACTTTATATCCTAACTTATTTATTGGACTTTTTTTTTCTTTTGCTGCACTTTTAAACACATTATATGATGTTCCCTATATTTTTCTAATCCTATATATAATTATTTAAAATGGTTTACTGTATTGTTTTCATTGACAATTTGGGTATAAATAACCAATCAGTAGACTGTACCCTCACCTCTGATGAAACCGCCTATAGTGGACGGAGAAACGCGTCAAGTGCTTCATTCTGTTAATGCCCTCATTGCTGCTTGTTTTTATCCATCTGATTATACCTGTTGTGGATTACATTGTTGGAACCCTAATTTTTGCGGACTATAAAATTGTTTATTGATTTTTACAGTGTGAGACTCTACAGAGTTTATATATTTTTTTCTGTTTTTATTTATTCTTTATTTATTTTTTACTTATTCTTCATCATGGCAAAGTATGCCTGATATCTCCGGCTTTTCTGTCTGACGTCTTACCCCGTGATCGGGAGTCTGGATACGCTGACCCCGAAAGACGACACGTGCTCTGGCACTTGCCTGCAACGACTGTTACTCCATCAACTACACGTGGATACCCACTTAAGGAGACCGTGTCGGGAGGACTGCTTGCTACTCCGGCATTTACCGGTAACACCTCTCAATTTAATTGTATCAGTGAACACTTGGAGACTTAATAATCGGAGACTTTGTCCCAGCCCCCTATATTATCGCTATTTATACAACAATCGGGTCACGGTCTACCCTATACGATTACCAATAACAATATATATTGGTTTTCATTGTTGTTGTTTTTTGCACTCTTTATCAACGTTTACTTATCATCTCTCACGTGGCTCATATACTTGCTATGTTTTATTTATATCCATCTTTATGATACTCTACACATTTTTATGTGCATATTGAAACCAGAGAATTGTTTATATTTTATTGCCATTGTCCTCAATGTGTTTTACTCTGATTGATTATCAATTACATTTTTTTTATATATACAATTTTGAGGTTACCGTATATCCACTTGGTATAGCAGCTATATTGATCTATGACCGGTCGGCATATTGATCAGATATTTATGGGCATATTTTTTAACTTATTATTAATCTTTTCTATTATTGTTATCAATATTTATAATAAATTTTGATTGTATCCTTTTACCTCTTTAGCGCCAATCGTTACTATTTTTATTACATTTCCCGGGAAGTAACCCTTTGTTTGTGACAGGTCAGGCTGGGGGCTGTGTATGCGGGCATTGCGGTCGTACCACTGTTTCTGCTTTGCCTGAGTAGCTTTTAAATTATGCTGCACTATCCCCATGAGAGTCTGCAGTCTCTCCCTGAATTGAACCACATAGTGTACCACAGAGGTATCCGGGGTGTCTAGTTTTCCCTCCCACTCATCTCTAAACAAATCTAAGGGCCCCCTCACCCGGCGCCCATAGAGGAGTTCAAAGGGAGAGAAACCTGTGGATTCTTGGGGGACCTCCCGGTATGCGAATAGGAGATGTGGCAGAAACCGTTCCCAATCCCTTCCCTGGGCCTCCACAAAGGTCCGTAGCATTTGCTTCAGGGTGCCATTGAAACGTTCACAGAGGCCATTGGTCTGGGGGTGGTAGGGACTGGCTATGATGTGCTCCACCTGCATCTTTTTACATAGACTCTGCATTAGATTTGACATAAACTGTGTGCCCTGATCACTTAGCATTTCCTTGGGGAACCCCACCCTGGAAAAAATAGTTATAAGAGCGTCTGCCCCCTTATCTGCCCTAATGGAGGGCCACGGCTTCAGGATATCTGGTGGCATAGTCCACCACAGTTAGGATAAATTGTTTCCCTGTGTTGCTAGGAATGGCCAGAGGCCCCACAATGTCTACTGCTACCCGCTCAAAGGGATCTGATATAATGGGCAAGGGTATAAGGGGATCTCTTCCTACATCCCCCGATTTTCCCACTATCTGACAGGCATGACAGGAGCAACAGTATTGACCCACATCCTTTCCCATCTCTGGCCAATAAAAGTTGTGCTTTAAACGGCACTTAGTTTTCTTGACACCCAAATGCCCAGAAAAGGAACCTCATGAGCTACCTGTAACAGCTCCCCCCGATATTCCTGGGGTACCAAAAGTTGTCTCTGACTGACCTCAGCTTCTTGCTGGTCAGTCACCAAGGGTTCCCTGTACAGTCTGCCCCTCTCCCAAAACATTCTAACTTTGTCAGATTCAGTGGGGGGCAAGCTGGCTTTAGCCTGCAGAGATGCCAATGTCGGATCAGCTTGTTGGGCCCTCTGAAAGCCTGACTCCTTAATTGTGATGATTATTGTATGTTTGGAGCGCCAGACTTCTTTAGTGGTCACTTTGGTCTTTGGCTGGACCCCTATATTTATATATACACTTGCACATATTTAATTTGTTGGATAAAAGCGCAGCCTTTTTTCTTGCTACTGTTTAGTTTTATTTGGGAGTCTGACCACTCCCCAAACATGGCCGCTTCAGGCTATTCAAACGCAGGTAGTGTCTTAACAGAGACCTCCTGTGTACACATATAGCAAATGGATAGGGACTCACCTACAGGAGGTGCCTTGACGCTGGGCAGGTGAGCTTAACCCAATATAGCTATATTGTGAACTAAACCTCCTTTTTATTTATGTGCTGACACATAGTGTTATTTAATGTATGTTTGGAGCGCCGGACCTCTTTTGTTCCTTGTATTTACATAGTGGTCACTTTGGTCCTTGGCTGCACCCCTATATTTATACATACACTTGCACATATTTAATTTGTTGGATAGAAGCGCAGCCATTTTTATTGCTACTCCTTAATTGTGAGTCTGTGGGTTCAGGATGAGCAGGGCAGGTCTCTAGGTCAGCACTAATCCCTACGGCCTCCTCACACCCCTTCTCTTCCTGAGGGAAATCAGCTGCAGCATCAGAAAGAGGAGGGGGGAGCGGGGCAGCTGTGGTGTCAGAGTGGTCACTCACTACAACCTTCGCCCCCACCCTTCCTGCAAGAGTTAAGTCCCTAGATTTAACCATTTGCCTGGTAGTTACAGCTACAGATGGGAGGGGTACTTTCTCCCCTCCTGTGAGGACCTGTGGACACAATTCAGGAATGACATGACACAACATTATTAGCAATATTGCTCTCAGCCCCTGCCTCGGGGCATGGTACCTACAACAAAGCATGTTTAGATGACAACATTAACATGGTCAGCAGTCACATATTGCTAAAACATTTGGCCCAAATCAGTCCCCAGCAAAACATGGGTAGGAATATTTTCAGAGACACCCACTTCTCTTATCCATTTACTACTACCCTAGTCCAGGTATACTCGGGCCATCGGCACCGCCGGATGGATCCCTCCCATCCCTTTAATCGACACAGTCTTGCTGGAATAATGTCTGTGGACCCCACCAGCTCTGAATGCACCAGGGTAAGGTCAGCACCTGTATCCCTCAATCCCACCGTTACCTTGTCACCGACTGTGACTGTTTGTAGGTTGTCCATCTGGGTCGTCGGGGGCACGGGTGACACACATTACAACTGGTCCTGATCTGTTTGGCTGCAGCCCTCCTGAAGATGTCATAGATTTCATCCTCTCCAGACAGGTAACACTGATGTGCCCTGTCCAGTCGCAAATAAAACAGCGACGGTTATCCCCATAACGTGTAAGTCTGCAAAGGCATCCAGTGCTTTACTTCTCAGTCCAGGGGTTAAATATTGTGCCCACTGACTTTGGGGCAGTCCATATTGCCTGCAGGTTTTTTAAAACGCCCGCAGAAAAGAGTCCAGATCCTCATCTTCATCCAGAACAGGGAACTGGTCCATACGGGGTTTGCAAACACCAGTCTCCTGGGTTTTCTGGCCGATGCTGGAGTTTTGCAAACTCCAACTGGTGCCTTCTTTCCGCCTCTCGCTCAGCAGCTTCTCGTTCCGCTTGTCTTTCTGCGGCTTCTCTATCCATGGCAGCTTGTCTTTCTGCGGCTTCTCTATACATGGCCGCTTGTCTTTCTGTGGCTTCACTATCCATGGCTGCTTGTCTTTCTGCGCGCTCTAAGGCAGCTTATCTTTCTGCCTGCTCTTGAAATTGTTGTCTGATGGCAATGACCGCTGGCCCCAAATGTTTTAAAGCAGTTTGTAAATAATTGTCCATAGCTGTATCCACAGATGAAGTATCCGAGCGCTCAGAAAGTGATAATCCCGGATTTAGCACAAGGTCCATTGCCAACTCATTTTTCTCAGCAGGGCTTTGCTCTGTGCTCTCAGAGTAACAGGGCCTCTATCAATTGGTACTTATTCTTTCCACGACTGGAGACTCCTTTTTCCTCACACTGACCAATCAATGCATCCTTTGCCATACGTTTGTAGGCAGCCGCCATCTCCATGGTCCAGCAGCAAAATAAAAAGAAAGAAAACAAGAGAAAGGGAGGGGAAGAAACTTGCACTATGTACCGTATCCAGACCTACGATAGTACACTGAGCGGTTTACCGCTCAACGTACCATCGCTTCCCTCCCCCGACACTCCCCCTTGCCCCAGCGTATAAACAGTCGCTTACGTCGGCTGCAGGCTACCCTCACTTCTTACGCTGGGACAGAGGCGTAAGCAACTGTTAATACGCGGGGACGGCGGCGTTAGTACGTTAACGCTGCCCTCCCAGCCTCATTACCCTCCCTCCCCCCGCCTATCTGCCATAACTTCCGCGTAGTAACGCTGGGGGACGCCCCCTCCAGCGTTACTACGCTGAAGCTACGGACTGGGATCGGGCGGCGCATGCGCATGCGCAGATCGTCTTTAATTTAAATATATATCTATCCCACACTCTTGCCACCAATTTGTCACGACCCTGACCTCACCTGAGGCTTTCGTGACTTATCTGGGGCTCTATGGGTTAATCAAAACAGCCACCTGGTCTGTTCTACCACCCCAAATATGACTTATTACCAATGAACTGCCACCACCAAGACTATCCACAGGAGGCCTTCGGTTCTCCTTTACCCAAATCAAACACAGTTATGCTTTATCAGATTTATCATCAACCCAGAATGACCTCTTCTGTTACCCTTCAGTAGCGTTTAATAACCGAGATGGTCTGACACGTGAATCCGTAAGAACACAGAGACATGAACTTATTAAGTGATATTTAATATGATAATCACAATGCTTAGTTACAGAGAATAACAAAATAGACATACAATATGCAAAACAGTATCTTATAAAATAAAAGGGGAAAACACAGAAAGACTTACACACAACCTTTCCTGTCTGGGATTCAGCAGGTTACTTGGAAATATGGAACATTTCCTTCCGTCCAGAAGATCCCAGGAAGTGAACCCCGTTATCAGTCTATCCCACACTTAGACTGAGCTCCTCTCCAAGTAGCCCCCACCTTTGTGACAGTTTGGGGTCTGGAGAGAATCTTCCTCAGAAGACTTTTACGACAGAACCATAAACTGACCAGAGCCCTAGCTCCTTCTGCCCCACTACCTTCAAGGTATTTCCATGAATCACCAGACCCTGGCCAAACAGAGGTCACGCTATATACATATATTTAATTTGTACACATGATATTTGATTATATCCTGACAATAATCAAAGTACATTGCATTGTGTTGTTGTATTTTATAAACTGCCAAATTTTACAAGTGTGCAATCTAACAATGGGTTGGATCCAGACTTAAGAAGGAGCTTGTAATTAAGGAGCGGATTCACATATACGTTTTTGCGTGTAGTTCCGTGTGTATTTTTAGGATCGGATGAACTGCGCTTGTGTAGTAACTTTATTAATTTACGCACCCAATTAGGTCCATTAGGCACGTACTTGTGAATTGCACTTGGGGACATACGTGTGGAGGAGCGTGGTTGAAATCCGTACAGACAAAGTTATGGGTGGGTGGGGGGAGACATTTAAGTGACCATTTGAGGGCGCGGTTAGTTAGATACGCACATATGTAAGTATTATACGCACATAAATGCACATGTAGAGATAAGTGTGCCCTATGGAGTTGTAAGTCACCAGCAACACAACCATGTGAGTGGAGTGTCATGGGTGTTGCCTTGCAACGTACGTGCGTATAATTGCATACGTTTTACTAACGGATCTGTGAATACGGTCCTAAGAGAGGAAGGTTACACCTGGACAAAACCATGTTGATTTCAGATGAAGTCAAGTTAATTGTATTCTTTGCATGCAGGGATATATCTTTTGAATTGCTTACTGCATACTGGGCCTGATCCAGACCTACGATGTAGCGCTGAGTGTACTACCGCTCAGCGTTACATCGTGGGACTCCCCCTACACTCCCCCTGCCTCCAGCGTAGTTACCTTCGCTTACGCCGGCTGAAGGCTATCCTAACTTCAGCTGGTGTAAGCGAAGGTAACTACGCTGGGACGGTGGCGTTAGTACGATAACGCCGCCCTCCCAACCTCATTACCCTCCCTCCCCTCATCTCCCTACACTAACTGCGGCGCAGTATCGCTGGAGGACGGCCCCTCCAGCATTACTATGCTGGTGCTACAGACGCCCGATCCATGATCGGGCGTTGCTGTAGTTACGCTGGGCAATTTCTGCCCGGCACATGCGTAGATCGGCTTTTCAGATCTTACGCTTGCGCCCACCGTAGTAACTACGGATCAGCCCCACTGATACTGACCAGCTTTACTATTACACTGTTATTTAGACTTGGGATATGAAGCATCACCTCTCAACTCTAAAGCTGGCCATACACTAGACGATTATCGGCCCGATTTCCCAATTATTGGGTGATCGGGAAAATAATCGCTCTAGTGTATGGTACAGATCAATTTTTGAAACGTCAAATAAACGCACCAGAAACGCTCTGGTGCCGGTCCCAGCAGAGGAGGTGTATGGTACCGATAACAGTACATTTCCCTTGCGGGAAATCGTCCCGTTTATCGGCCCACCCCCTGCTGGGACCGATAATCGTTGTAGTGTATGGCCAGCTTACTGTTTGCAACAGTTGAAATATGACTACACCTGAAATCAACATGGTTTAGCCCAGGAGTAACTTTCCTCTCCTTAATTTCAAGATCCTTCTTAAATATGGATCCAGTCCAATTTTTTTTTCAATTTTTGAAGTTCTTACTAGAGATTATGTAAATACAGGGTTGCCAATTTTCCCAGAACGTCCAGGAGACTCCAGAAATTTGGGCAGTTCTCCCGGTATCCCGCAAGTGATTATGTAAATACAGGATTGCCGATTTTCCCAGAAAGTCAAGGAGGCTCTCGAAATATGTGCAGTTCTCCCGGTATCCCGCAAGTGACTTGAGGGCCGTGGTTTCATGGAAACCATGGCCTCAAGTCCTGCCCCCTGCCTAGCAACACTTGTATACTAGTGTTGCTAGGGTCAGGAAGGCACTTGATTTGTCCCATCCCTATCCCTATTTCAACAAAAAACGGGTAAGTATTTGTAAGAGGACGGGGCTTAATGACACGATTTGCATAAACTGCGTCGTTAAGCCCCGCCCCCTGCATCACTATTTTTCCCTCCGGGATTTTCCATTAGGTCTCATTAGGTTTGGTACTCATAGTATTCAGCCATGATCAATCTAAGTTAATTGGAAGTATTGTATTTGAATTTTGTCTTTAACTTTTAGTGTTGGAGGGTCAACAAAGAGAAAATACAAATTTTCAGTGTCTACAACACAGTAATACTTTTGAATATTATACATTAGGTCACCACAAGGTGGTGCTCTAATTCTATGGATTGAGTTAAGCAATGTTAACCATTAAACAGAGGGATGACATAGTGGAGGGTGTGCTGTCAACTACAGATGGCAGCTCTGTCAGAAAGACTTTTGTAGAGTTTGTTGTCAGAGGCTTTGGGGAATAATTCCTTATAATAACAAAATGAGGCACTTTGAATTGTTATCAGTGTGACTCACACTTCTACAAATATACTCATAAAGCGCTAATGTGCTTAGTGACATTTTTAGTTCTGCATAGGTTATGTGCGTAATGCATTTTATAGGTCACAATGTCTTTCTTATCATCATGGTTGATTAGAGAGCAATGATTGCAGAGAATAGAAAAGAACAATCATTTCAGATGCTCCAAAAATGATAACTGAATGCTGCCTAGGCATGAGGGCATTTAAACACCTGCCTGTACTTTGGGGCTTAGATCAGGGTAGGTTTAACCAATGGGGTTTTAGGTGGGGGGCGGGTATGGGCGGGGTAACCTGGGGTTTATAAGCTGGGCGGCCATCTTAGTGGGATCCTTCTCTCAGAGTTCCTTGGTGGATGAGTCTCATTTGTGCTTACCTGTCAAATTGATCTGTCTGCTGTATCTCTTCTTTGCTTCCTGTCTTTTATCTTTCTCTTCTTCTTTCCTGGCTTATTCCCTGCTTCTTCTTTTTCTGCTTAAATAAAAAAAAATAAAAAAAAATGTATTATTGTTTATTTTCTGTAGCGTAGTGTTTGGTTCCCTGCCTCCGCCTCCCTTTGCTCCGTTCCCCAGATCCCCCATCCTTCCTTACCTTCCGTTGCCCTCTCCTTGCGGTCCAGGCATGTCGCATCCCACGCGGTCCCGGTCTGTGCCTTTGCGGCTTAGGCCTGTGACGTCTGACGTCCCATCGGGCGTCACTTCCGGGTCGCGGCAGCAGGGCCCGACGGGAGGACCGCCATCTCGGATGCTCCCGACGGGTCCGTTGGAGTCAGAGGGCGCCCTGCCCTCCGGGGAGCGGGGCGCGGTGGTCAGACACGGTGGGGGGGGCGAGGAAGAGGGGCAGAGAGGACGCGGCAGCGTGAGTGCTGGCCGCCCCCTCTCTGCTGTTATTACCGCTGAGGCCACCAATGTTATTCCTATCACATCCTTTGTTTCTGTCCCCACTGTTGCCACCAATGTTTTGGCTGGTCCTGGTCCCGCTGGACCACCAATGTCTGGGGTTGTGGATGAGACCCTGCAAGTAGGGCCAAGAGGCTCAGGGTCTTCTACCCCTTCTATAGTGATGGGTACCCCTCAGTTTGCGCAGATGGGGTTCACTCCCATGGGCCCTCAGTGCAGCCCAGTGGGGTCCTTATTTTCAGGGCAAGCTCCTGTGGTTCAGGGGTCTCAAATTCACCAGGGGCCGGGTAACCTATCTGCCCTGCAGATTCCACATGTGGGGGGTACTCCAGTGGGTCAAACGTGGCCATATTTGCCTAATACAGTCTTGCCCCCTGCTTGGCAGCCGGTTCCCTACTCGTCATACCCCCTGGCTGCTTCACAATTTAACTACTCATCCCCCATGCATCTTTTCCCTTACGGTTACCAGGGTCCACACCCTTTTTATACGCAGCCTTTGCAGCCAGCAGCTTGCATCAGTCAGAGTACTGCTACCGTGCCTGCGTCAGTTGGGCAAGTTGTTGTGTCCGGGGGTTCTAATGTTTTTGTCTCCCCAGATGCTCCTCAGGATTCCGGCTCTGGCACGTTGGCTGTTGCAGCTGAGGATACGCAGCCGGGCACTTCCACTCAGGCTTTGACTGAAGAGGTACAACCGGGTCCAAGCTCGCAGGGCGTCGGGGACGGTGAGTCTAATCTGGATGCTGAATTGGGTCTTTCTGATGGGTCTGTGAGCTCCAGCGACGGGTCTTCTGAGTCGCAGCTTCGCCCTAGCAAAGTAATGAAATTGCTAAAGAGGCACTTAGCCGTCATGGGGAAAGCTCAGGTTAAAAAGACGAGTGGGAAGGATGACAGGATAATGACTCGTCGCTGTGGGATGTTCGGGAGTCTTCCAAGGAGCGCATCAAAAAAGGACAATTTGTGGATATGTTCTGCATTACCCACAAAGGCAAGAAGGCGCTAGCGGCGGCAAAGGCTAAAGGCGGTGTTGGAGAGGAGGCGTACAGGACTTTCTCTAAGTGGTTGCCCGGGTTTTCGGTCTTTGCTATTTGCTATCTAGAGCGCAGAGCGTCCGAATATATTGATCTGTGGAAATATCTGCGTCTTTTAGAGGAGCGCCACGACACCGCTAGGGCGGGCCTGTGGCGGGAATACGATGATCGTTTCTGCAAGAAGTTCGAAGGGCAAAAAAGCATATCTTTCGGGTCCCATGATATGGCTCTTTGGCTGGAATTAGCCACCCAAGGAGTCCAGCGCAGCTTCCACTTCCCGTCGCGTGCAGCAGCCATTTCGTCCCGCAAACAGCAATGGAGGTAGAAGATGCTACGCATTCAATGGCGGGAGATGCGTTTGCGGTGCGGCTTGCAGATACAAGCACGCTTGCTCCCGTTGCGGCGCCGCTCATCCAATTAGAGACTGTCCTGTCCCTCCAGTCGCCAGCGGTAGATCGCGACCCCAGCCTCCTGCTAACAGAGTGCAGGCGCAAGGCGCCCTCCCCAGTTAAGTTGCTCAACATGCTGCGCTGGCTTGAGCTGTACCCCGACCGCCAGGCAGCGGAGTTATTGCAGGAGGGTTTTCAGGCTGGTTTTCAGTTGCCCATTAGGGGCTCTGTGGTAGGCGGAATGTCCTGAAAACCTGAAGTCCGCTTATCAATTTCCTGAGGTTCTGCGTTTAAAGGTTGACAAGGAGGTGCAGATGGGTCGGATCATTGGCCCTTTCGATGCACCCCTTATCCCGGATCTGATTCTCTCGTCCGTGTGCGTTGTTCCTAAAAAGGTGCCGGGAAAATTCAGACTCATCCAGCATCTGTCATACCCAGCTGGCTCTTCTGTTAACGACGCTATAGACCCTGCGGAGTGTTCAGTGCAGTACCTTTCGTTCGAATCGGCGGTGGAACTTGTGCGGGGCCACGGCAAGGGTGCACTAATGGCAAAATTGGACGTGGAGTCGGCGTTTCGGTTGCTCCCGTTGCACCCTGACTCATTTCGTTTTATGAGTTTCAGGCTGCCACGGGGGTTTTTTATTGACCGCTGTTTGCCTATGGGATGTTCCATCTCATGTGCCCTTTTTGAGACCTTTAGTTCGTTTTTGCACTGGTGCGTCGCGGTCGGGGGTAGGCATTTTTCCCTGACTCACTACCTCGACGACTTTTTGTTCATCGGTCCGGCGTCTTCCGACGAATGTGCGCGCGCGCTTTTCTCTGCTCGGTCCCTTTTTTGGCATTTTGGAGTGCCCGTCGCATCCGACAAAACGGAGGGTCCCGCCACGTGTTTATCTTATCTCGGGATCGAGATTGATACGGTGGCGGGGGCCTGCCGTTTGCCACAAGATAAAGTTGAAAAGCTCAGGGTGGCCCTGGCCGACTTACAGCCACGGCGGAGGGTCTCCTTGAGGAAGGTGCAGTCGGTGCTCGGTCTGCTGAAGTTTGCTTGTGGGGTGATCGCTATGGGCGGGATTTTCTGCCGGCGTTTGGAAAAGGCGGCGGCCGGGGTAAAATTGCCGCATCATTTTGTACATCTGTCCGCAGACATTAGAGCTGACATGGAGATCTGGATGAGTTTCCTGAGCAATTTTAATGGGGTGCAGATCTGGCTTCCGCCGGCAGCTTCAAACAGTGAATTGGAGCTGTTCACGGACGCCGCGGGGTCTAAGGGTTTCGGGGCATTTTTCAAAGGGGAATGGTGTGCTTCCCCTTGGCCCCCCTCCTGGGAGCAGGCGGGGCTCACCGCCAACTTGCTGGTCTTGGAACTGTTCCCCATTGTCGTGGCAGTTGAACTGTGGGCTGAGGAGTTGAGTAACCGGGACATTGTTTTCTGGTGCGACAATCTGGGTGTGGTCCAGGCCATCAACAAGCAGCGGGCCTCATCTCCTCCTGGGATTCGTTTAGTTCGGTATCTAGTTCTTAAATGTTTGAAGCACAACATTCGGTTTAGGTCCCAACATGTACCGGGCGTGGATAATAAATTGGCGGATGCTCTTTCTCGTTTTGACTGGCCCCCGGTTTAGGGAGGTGGCGCCGGAGGCTCGGGAGGCCGGATTGTCATGCCCTTGTCATCTCTGGCAGATTGTTCGGCCGGCCTAGAGGCTTTGGCAGACAGCTCCCTGGCCCC
>WWET01004776.1:57985-70224 GCA_011038615.1 Limnodynastes dumerilii | reverse complement strand
TACTGAGTTCAGGACACTTAAGTGTGTAGAACCCTGGCTTAACATTACCCCCGGCCCATCATTACCATGTTTAATCCCGCCTGTGTAGCAGGGTTTCCGCATGCGGATTTGAAGGGCACTTAGTTCTTCTGTACAGAAGTTCATCTGGCGTGCGCATGCACCAATCATACACTTGTGACTTGCGTAAGTCCCCTTAAGCGTGCATTTCTGAATCTGGTCCAGGCTTGGTACACACAGCGCATGCTGTAGTCAAGGACGCCGTCATTAAATGCTGGGCCCCGCTCCCTAGGTGATGTCACATAGGGGTGGGGCCCACCAGGTACACTAGCAGCGGGCCTGTGCACAGGGAAGAACTTCCCCTGCGCATTGGCCGGCTACTGGATAGCGCTGAGCAGACGTATTGGTAGTAGGATACCACTGATACCTGCTGCTACAGTGCTAGGTAAGTATCAGCGTGCCCCCATCAGGTGGTGCCTTATTGCAATATGCTTTAACTGACTATATTGTTTAGAGCTGCAAATAAGTTAAATGCACCTCTTTTGTTACATGCAAAACCAATAATGTCCCTTTGACAAAGGGATCCAAGCTTACACAAAGTCTCTTTAATCCACAGCGTCTCTCAGGCAGCCTTGGTGAGAGCCATATATTTTGCCTCAGTGGTAGATAAGGCCACGGTAGATTGTTTCCTGCTCACCCAGATGACAGATGCGTCTGCCAAGATGAACAAGTATGCTGTATAAGAATGCCGGTCATCCTCACATGTTCCCCAATCTGTATGAACTGTATGTCCTTTGGACAGGATTTAGACCTCTGTACAACAACTGACTTACACATTCGTCATTCGTAAGTCAGCTGTCTGTTTATTCTGCAGTGCTTTCGATTGGAACGCACTATGACTGATTCTACATTCCCATCGTAAGTACCTTTCTGATGGCAGTTGTTTACAAGGTCAGTAATCCGCATGAAATAATCATTTACATGAAATAAATTAAAGGCACCTAAATATATGTTTAGCCACATAGTTTATGTTACAGTGTTCATATGTGTTATATAACTATTAATGCTCTACCTCAAGGCCTTAGACCAAATCCAGAGTTTGAGAGTGACAAATCTTCATTTATCCCATTAGCCTGACAAAGAGATACATAAAGAAATGTATCTTTATTGTTAAGTAATGGATGGATGGGGATCTGCAATCACAGGGATATCCATGCACCTGTGCAGTGGCCACTACTTAAACATCAGGCTCAGTACATATTGAAAGCATCAGTAGGATAAATGTTCTCACAGTGAACTGTGAACTACTACATAGAGGACGATTTAAAAACTTCCTTATTCCGGGCATAGTACATCGTCTTAAATTATTAACACTATTTAGCCATAAAATGTATTATACACAGCACACTATATCAAAGTTCCTTTAGATAATAAAGAGCTATTCAAATTGGAAATAAAATAAGGCAACCACATGGTTTGTTTATAGTTATTAACATTAAAAGATCCTGCCAAGAAATACCAACCCATTTCTCCTAAAAAGCATTGGAAAAAAAAATGGAAGGGGTCGTCTGTCAGTGTCCAGAGCCGGCGCTCCCCACTCCTCGCTATGCTGACTGCAGCGCTCATACAGGACATTCCTGTATGAGCTGTAGCAGTAGTTACATAGGGGCTGATTCAGAGATGCGATTGCAAAAAGATCGCAAATATACGCATCTAAGGTTAAGATCTTAGCAGGTTACAGCCCACTGCATAAACAGTCACTCCCCTTGCAAACAGCAGTGGATCTTAAAGTTAGACCACCATTGACTAACCCTAACTCTGCGCTGTCAGTTGAGATCTTAAGTGACGTATTAGCGTATAATTAAGATCCAAAGTGTCAGCACTTTCCCTCATTTCCCTGCCTCCCCCCGCCCATTTCCATGCAAATCCTTAAGATCTTAAAGATTCGCAGCACTTAAGATCTTAAGTGCTTGCGATCGATTCAAACTTACGCTCTTAGCGAATTTACGCTCCTAACCGTTACTTACATGGCGTTGCACTATTACTACGCATGCGCAGTAATGCGAATTTTCTAAGATCCTAAATATACGCTCCTAAGTGCCGTGGAAATCGTATCTCTGAATCAGCCCCATAGAGCCGTGCTCAGCTGCAGCAGCTCATACAGTAACTTCCTGTATAAGCACTGCCTGCTTACAGAAAGAGCACCGCAAAGAGGAAGGGAAGGTGAGTAAAAAGGGGAGAGGCAGGAGGCACATTAAGGTAAATACTGGGGGTCGGCTGGAGGCATATGATGGTGAATACTGAGGGGGGCTGGAGGCACATTATGGTGAATACTGAGGGGGGCTGGAGGCACATAGTGGGGAATACTGAGGGTGGCTGGAGGCACATGATGGGAGATACTGAGGGGGGCTGCAGGCACATGATGGAAGATACTGAGGGGGGGCTGCAGGAACATGATGGGAGATACTAAAGGGGACTGGCACATGATGGGAATACTGGGGGCTGCAGAGACATGATGGGAATACTAAGAGGCTCAAGACACATGATGGGGATACTGGGGGGGGGAGAGATAATAGGGAAGAGGGGGGGGCGACTGGAAACACATAATGGGGAATACAGAGGGGTGCTGGAGGCATATGATGGGGAATACTGAGCGGGGCTGGAGGCACATGATGGGGAAAACTGAGGGGGGCTGGAGGCACATAATGGGGGGCTGATAAGACATGATGGAGAATCATCCCTATAGACACATGGGAGTACTGGGTGGGGGGCTGGAGACAGGATCAGAGTACTGGGTGGCAGACATGATGGGTTGACCACATCCCCAATGACTTGACCATGCCCACAATGAGTTAGCCACGCCACCTTAGGCAAAGCGGCAGCACAAATACAGTTACTACACAACAAGGAGGCGGGGCACCAGTGGGAAGGCTAAATTCTCACCCCTCCAAAATTAAAGTTGTGACTCCCCTGTGCAAGAATACACCCAGAAAACATCAAAGTATCGTATGCAGCTATGGTCACAGAAGGCAAACCTCACTGTGAGCCATATTTAGACCTGTGGGTTTTACATACATGCGGAGGTTGGAACTACGCACAGAAGGGGGGAGTGAACTCTTCTGTCTCTCCCTTCCATCATGCATAGTAGTGATGGACACTTCCATGTGCCAAAGAGCTACCTTAACTTCTCTTAACTTTGTGTGTCCGTACGCACAAAGATCCGCGCAGATCTCCTCTACACCGCCCCATGCAGCTATTCTGCATGCCTAATCCCGCTCCTGCTGCATGATTAAGGGATGTGAAAGCATGCATCGTCTTAATGCATGGATTGCAATGCAGAGATCTGTGCGTATTGAGATCCAGTGTTACTCGCAAAGGGACTTACACAAGCAGCTGGCATAAGTCCCCTTGTTTTATTCAGTGTGAATCTTGGCCTGTGAAAGGAAGGGTTACTTAAGTGAAGCTGCCATCAGAACTCCAATATGTGCCGAACAGCCGATACTTATTGCTATCGCAGTGATATTGGGGTCAGTGGCTTTGTCTCTTAGCCTGCCACAAGGATGACAGCACTAAGCTGGCGTCTTCACCTCCCCCTCTCCGCCTGGTATTTGCAAGATTTTTTTATTTTCTTATTTTGGATTGCTGCTTATTTTGTGAACACAACACCAACACAAAGCTTTATTCCATTAAGCTAAAAGTATAATAATTATTCATCAATGTTTGTATGATATAACTTGTAGCTCTGTATATGTAATTCTTTGTTCATAATTTGGGAAATGGCAAACTTCCCTTCTACTGCTGCTTATTCATACATATTAATATTTCAGCACCAATTGTTCTTCTATTGTCACAGTATAACAAGTTGTTTAGAATATAATCTACTGCACAACATCATGTAAATTTTACTTCATCATCATTTATAGGAGAGTGGTAAAAGTGGTGGTATGGACATTTGGAAGTGACAGTACACAAAACATATAAAATAACAGAAGTGCATGGAGAGTAGAAGCTCTTCAGTTAAATCAGTTGCAGAAGTGACAATATGGCATATTACTATATACCACCCCAGCTCTGATATGGGACCCAAATAAAGAATAAACATCTATATATACATTAGAAAGTAAGTGAACTGACTTTATCAAGGTGCAGTAATATTGATGACTTAAAATTCTTGTCCAAAAATACATTAAAGAAAAACAAAATAAAATAGATGTACAAGTAGTGTGACAAGTAAATTGTACATTACAGTGTAAGCACTCACCAATGTAAGATGAAAGGTGAAGATTACGAGATTGGTTACCAGGGTTCAGAGTCTTTGTTATCAGGTGGCGTTCACCAGGGCCCCTAATGGTGGGGATGAAATTGGCTGCACCCTAACAACAGGTTGCGGCCCCAAGAACCGAACTCGTAGAAGAGAGAAAATACGTAAAGGAAGACAGAGGAACAGGTTGAGCAGAAAGCGGGAATAGACAAGTCACAAGGACTGACTAGACAAACAGGACTCACCTGGGAACACACTCACACAGTCACACAGTGGAACCTCAGGGGGGTAACAAATATAATAACACAGGAGAGAGCAAGGGTTACACAGCAGGAGATAACACCAGGGAGAGAGGAAGAGAGGGAATGGAAAACAAGGGGTTAATGGTGAGGAGCTGGGCAGGACTGGAGGGGCACTCAAGAAAGCAATAGGCACAACAATAAGACTAAAGAGCAAGGAGGAAGAGGGCAAGGAGACAAGAGCAAAAGTCAAAGAGCAGAACCACAAGGCAGAAAGACTGGGGCACGTGAAGGACGATATAACCAGCACAGAGGGAAGGAAGTGCTGGCTATTTACAGGGAGGCTAGCCAATCACAGAGCGGTGACTGGACCAGCCCCCTGCACGGTTAGGAGAGTGTCCCGGCTGTGATACAATCAGCTGGGACCAGAAACAGCTGCACGCAGGGAGAGCATCCTGGCTGCCTAGCAGAGGCCGCGAAGCCAAGACATGTGGCCGCAACCACTAACGCAGAGGCGAGGATCCCGGTTGCTAGGCAACAACTGGGATCAGTTGTATCGAGCCGCTAGGAGAGCGTGGCAGCTCGTGAAAATCCGATGGGAGATAGACTCCAAGGATAGCACATGAGGGATATTTGGCAGCAGTCATATGTACTTTTGTGACTGCAAGAATACACCCAGAAAGCATTAAAGTATCATATGCAGCTGTGGTCACAGAAGGCAAACCCCACTGCGGGCCGTATTTAGACCTCTGTGGGTTTATTCAGTGTGAATCTAGCCCTGTGAAAGGAAGGGCTACTTAAGTGAAGCTGCCACCAGAACTCCAATATGTGCAGAACAGCCGATACTTATTGCTATCGCTCCTCGGGCTTGCAGTGACATCGGGGTCAGTGGCGTTGTCTCTTAGCCTGCCGCAAGGGTGACAGCGCTGAGCTGGCGTCTTCACCACCCCTCTCCCCCTGCCATTTGCAAGATTTTTTTATTTACTTATTTTGGATTGCTGCTTATTTTGTGGACAAAACACCAACACAAATCTTTCTTCCATTAAGCTAAAAGTAATAATAATGCATCAATGTTTGTATGATATAACTTGTAGCTCTGTATATGTAATTCTTTGTTCTTAATTTGGGAAATGGCAAATTTCCCTTATACTGCTTCTTATTCATACATATTAATATTTTAGCACCAATTGTTCTTCTATTGTCACAGTATAACAAGTTGTTTATAATATAATCTACACCTCATGTACATTTTATTTCATCATCATTTAAAGAAGAGTGGTCAAAGTGGTGGTATGGAAATTTGGAAGTGACAGTACACAAAACATATCAAATAATAGAAGTGCATGGAGAGTAGAAGCTCTTCAGTTAAATCAGTTGCAAAAGTGACGATATGGCATATATCACCCCACTTTGAGCTCTGATATCAAACACAAATAAGGAATAAACATCTATATATACATTAGAAAGAAAGTGAACTGACTTTATCAAGGTGCAGTAATATTGATGACTTAAAATTCTTGTCCAGAAATACTTCAAATAAAAACATAATGAAATAGAAGTAGTACAAGTAGTGTGACAAGTAAATCCTACATTACAGTGTAAGCACTCACCCTATGGGAATTTTCCTCCTAAAATAGCATAATGTTGTAGCAGTAAAAAGGACACAGCTCCGGTGAAACTAAATAGAAAAACGAAATGTTCAAGACTACAAAGATGATATAAAATTCACTTCCTTAAAAGATATCACAAGAGGCTTAATTGCACACTGTATGTGATTGTGGGGGTGTTATAGACTGTACTTTTGGCTTCCAGTTAATCATTTATTTTAACAGTATGGCAGAACATAACATATTTGGCTGTTTATTATGTTTTATTATTTATATTACAAACTTCAAGCTATAGTTCTTGGTGTAAGACTCCTTTCCAGAACACTCATGTTTCTGCTTCAAGGTACTGTAGCTACTCTTATTTGGATGGAAATCGCCATTAAGCCCGGACCCTGAGTTGTGCATATGCAGAGATTACTGTTGTTTGTTTTTTTACTAAGTATTTCTACTGCCCAGACCCAGAATACAGTCATACAGAAATCAGCAAATTCTCAGTCATATGTGATCTTTGATGGATAGAGTATATGTGGAAGCGACAGCAGGTATGGGTATGGAAGAGAGTCCACACAATGCAGTGCCCTAAACCAGCTTGTTTGTTTTTTATTATTATTATTATTATTATTATCTGCAGTGCCGTACAAAGGTACTAAGGTACAGCACAATTAACAGACATAAGAGGACCTTGTATGTTGTGGTGAGGAGCTTGAAGAGAAATCTGAAAGGAACAGGAAGTCAGTGTAGAGATAGACAGAGAGGGGAGGTGGAGGCAGTGCTTTTGGAGAGAAAGATGAGTCTTTCTGCGGTATAAAGTATAGATTGTAGGGGAGAAATCTAGGGGAGAGAAGAATTTTGCAGTAGATTAGACAGGAGATAACAATAGAGTGAACAAGCATTTGGAGTTTGGTCTGATGGAAGCTATGTTGCAGAGGTGAAAGTGGCAGTGAGAGGGCACGGATGTTGGAAGGGAAGTGAGAAGTCAAGGATAACACCCAGGCAGCAGGCATGGGTGAAGGAGGAGATGGTGGAGTAACCGATAGTAATGCTGATAGTAGGGGTAGAAGGGATACATGAAGGAGGGAAGACCACAATTTCAGTTTTGTTCATGTTAAGCTTGAGAAAGCACTGGGACATCCATAAGGAGATGGCCGAGAGGCTATCTGATACTTTGGACAGGAGAGAGGGGGGAGAGGTCAGGGGAGGAGAGATAGATTTGAGTGTCGACGGCATAGAGGTGGTAGTGAAACCAAAGGAGCTAATGAGGTTACCCAGAAAGGAGGTGTAGAGCAAGAAGAAAAGGGGAACAAGAACTGAGCACTAGGGAACACCAACAGGAAGAGGAGTGGTAGTGGACAGTTACACTCTCCAGTACGAGAGTGTCATTTCCGAAAATGGGACTTCCGAAAGTTCATTCTCGAAAGTCCCATTTTCAAATACTTACCGCATTCGCCTTTTCTTCAGTGAATAGGTGAGTATGCCGTTCGGCATACTTTACCCATGCACTTTCATAATTACCTTTCTCCTTCCGCTGTCTACGATATCTCTCTGCCGCTGCTCGTCAGACCAGGAACCTATCTGTGCTGTTTAGGGTTAGGGTTAGGGTCAGGCTGCAGGGGAGGGAGGTTTAGGGTCAGGCTGCAGGAGAGGTTTGGTTAGGGTCAGGCTGCGGTAGATGGAGGGTTAGGGTCCGGCTGCAGGGGAGAGAGGGTTAGGGTCAGGCTGCAGGGGAGGGAGGGTTAGAGTCAGGCTGCAGGAGAGGTTGGGTTAGGGTCAGGCTACGGTAGATGGAGGGTTAGGGTCAGGTTGCCAGAAAAGGAGGGTTAGGGTTAGGGTTAGAATTAGAGAAGGAACAGGGGTTAGACAATTGGGAAAGGATGAATGACTTGAAGAAGTGCGAGGGTGGAGCTAAAACAGGAGAGGATGAAAATGAAGTGGAGAAAGTCTGAAAGGGAACGGGACTACCTCCAGAGGCACTTCACAGTACGGAAGCATTTTTTTAGGAACCGAGTGAGCGGGGAGTGCCAGGGTTGGAGTTTGCTGCAGCACAGGGAGACAGAGGAGGGAGGGCAGCTAGCGTCAAGTGTGGAAAATGCTCCTTAGGCCTAAATGCAGAGAAATAGGTCATCATACCAAAATGACTTCTGGAAATCAATCAGCATCAGGGAGATTGCCAAACAGTTCAGGGAGTCAGGGAGTCTTCCTGATAGTTTGGCAACTATGAATTAAGGGACACTCACTATTTAAAGTTAGTACCACTACAGCAAAAAAAAAAAAAGAGACTTGAAAGAGGCAGATGGCTTCCTTTGCACAGTTAAAATGGTTTTCACTGAAATTCAACAGCTAAGGTGCAGATATTCTACTGCTTTTGTTGTTACTCTCAGTACTCTGGATCAATCCCTCTATTTTTATTTGGGGAGAAAGTACATATGACCCTAAAAGTTTGCAAGTAGTTATGGGAGGGATAGTATAAAGAATGTCCCTTCAAACTGTCATGCATTGGGACGGAGGAATATATATCTTTCCTCGCCCAAAAACAGGGTTGCCAACTCTCCCGGAATATCAGGGAGACTTCCAAAGTGTGGGTAGTTCTTCATGTATCCCGGGAGAACTGGCCAGTCTCCTGCATGAGAGGCCGTCCTTTCAATCTCTAATGTAATCCCTAGAGTTACAGTAGAGATTGATTTGCATAAATCATGTAATTAAGCCCCATATCGGAAATCTATTGATAACTTGGCATGTAACCAGGAAAGATAACAATGAACAGAATACAGATATCATCAAGTTTAACCCTGTAATTTGCAAAATGTAATTTTCTCAGGTGACATTTAGCCTGTGTACCAAGTTTTTTTTAGTTATTGCATATTTAAACTCTTGCATAATAAAGGCCTTTGACCTCATCCCTGCCTAGATTTGTACTTTTGTTTTATTTACACTGTGTAAATGTTAAAGTTATATATAGTGTTACGTGCCGATCTGCCAGTAATGGCATGTAAGCGCACCTCCTTCCAACACGTCACCGTGCTGGACTGTTCCCCTGGCTATGCGTCTAGATCGTAGCCTAGCCAATGTGTTTTGTGGGAAGGTCTGGCTGCCTGGAGCATAGCACCGGTTATAGTGACCACTTTGGTCCGTCTTGTCCACTGTTATCTGTTTTGCTTACTAAGTTCTGAGTTCCCCAGATCAGCTTTCCCTCCGTGTCTTCTCCTCTGTGGTCCCGTCTTCCTGCCTTGCCTCCTTCGTCTGGTTTCTCCAGTCCTGTACTGGTAATAATTAGTGCCTCTCCATCTGCACTACTCTGTGTATATCCAGTCCTGTACTGGTTATCACCTGTGCCATTCCATCTACACTATTTTGTTTTTCCAGTCCTGTACTGGTAATCCCCTATGTTACTCCATCTTCACTACACTGTATTTCTCCACCCCTGTACTGGTAAATTCCCTGTGCCATTCCATCTGCACTACTCTGTATTTATCCAGCCCTGTACTGGTAAATTCCCTGTGCCATTCCATCTGCACTGCTCTGTATTTCTCCAGCCCTGTACTGGTAAATTCCCTATGCCATTTCATCTACACTATTTTGTTTTTCCAGTCCTGTACTGGTAATCCCCTATGTTACTCCATCTTCACTACACTGTATTTCTCCTGTCCTGTATTGATAATCCCCTGTGTTATTCCATCTGTACTACTCTGTTTCTCTAGTCCTATACTGGTAGTCACATGTGCCACTCCACCTGCACTATTCTTTGTTTTCGCCAGACCTATTCTGGTATTTTTCCTGCACGACTCCACCTGCACTACTGTGTATACTCCATCCCTTTACTGGTACTCTTCAGTGTCACTCTATCTGCACTACTGTGTATACTCCAGCCCTTTACTGGTACTCTTCAATGTCACTCTGTCTGCACTAGCCAATTCCGTGTTTCCATGTTTATGTTCCAGTCCTGCACTTGTATTTCAATCAAAAAGTATTGGCTGGCACTCCACCTTTCCAGCAGCCTGTAAAGTGGTGAAGGGGTATATACCAATTGAACCCCAAATACAATGTCCCTCCAAAGGTAAACCCTTGGGAACTATACACAATCTTAGAAAGTTACAACTCAGTACAGGTGCTAGTAATACAAGATGTAGTTTACCAGATACTGTCCTTTATACTCTCCTTTCTTCTTCAAATTCATTCTCCCTCCTGTAGTTCTTTAACAAAGTCTTGTCAGTTACAAAGTATTCCAATCCGTTCTTCCCTTATCTTCAAAGATGTATTACTTACTATTACATCCAACAAAAATGTAATGGGCCCTATATAGTGCCGATGCAAGGTGAGAAGATATAGGGGTACAATACCACAAAAGCTACCGAGGGGGTTCTATCCCTTTACCACCAACGCGTTTCAAGTGCGTCTGCACTCTTTTTCAAGGTGAATTTCTCCCTGAGGATAAGGGACATTAACCCCTAAGTGAGTAGGGGCTCTTCCCCAACAGGGGTAATAGAACAAGGAACCCATACAGCGAAAGAATTGAAGGAAATAGTTTTTTCATTTTATTGATTTTTTTATTGATCTTTTATGATAAATATTTTTATTGAGGAATAAAAGTACATTTTAAGAAAAAGCTTGATGAGAAATTTGTGGGATTAAAAGGAAAAGAAACTTTTATGTGCAGTGATACAAGAGTTTGAAACATGAGTAGTCACTCCGCTGTGTGAACTGCCCAGGGTCATTGCAGTGCTACATTTAAATCTTTTTTTTTCCCATTTCATGTTGATGGACTTATGATGAGATAATGGGATCGGAGCCCTGGAGGAAAAAAAAAAGGAGTGAAACAATAAACCATTTGAGAAAAGCAAAGTTACAAGAGAAGAACTGTGTAGTAGGGCCTGATCCAGACCTACGCCCGCGAGCGATCGTACGCCGGTCGGGAGCGTAAAACCGGGAGAAAAAACGCACTGCGCATGTGCAGTATGACAACTTCCGGTCGTCCGAAGGACATGAGCGTACAGCGAGTGTATTTTGAGTGTAATTTTCGCACAAGGGGCATGCGTTTTGTACGACGATAGTCCGGACGCTCGAGTTACTACACAGAGGCGGGGATAGCCATTTAAATTGTACAGTATGGGCGTGCTAAGCCCCGTACGGCCTGCGTATCGGTCCGAAAATTCAGACGGACCCTGGAAAAAGTTAGGGTAGGGTTCAGCCGCCGTAAGTAGGTACAATCAATGGGAGTGTAATGGGCGTGAAAGTTTATACGCCCGGGCGATCACACGCTACGCTTGCGGGCGTAGGTCTGGTTTAGGCCCGTAGATTCTAAGCCTTTTTACTTACCGTTGTGTTAGTAAGATCTGCACAAGGTTCTTCTCTTTTCCTTTCAGCTTTTCGTGAGGGGTGTGTGAAGGGACGGAGTCCAGGGACAAGGAACCTAGGAAAGGAGAGAAAAAGGAAAGGATGCATTATATGAATATATAAGATCCTGCATTGGTATTTGTTGTACTTGAGTTTCTGTTACCTCTCCGTGGCTCCAGTTTACTGTCTACTTACCTCTGGAGCATCTGTTGATTTTGCTCTTCGGGACTAGTGTTGGTACAAGTTTGGTCACTGGGGGCCGCAACCTGCTTCTGGTTCACAGCCAAATCCATCCCCACTATCAGGGGCTCTGATGAACACCATCCAGAAGTTAGACTCTGCGCTCTGGTGTACCCTTCTCATAACATATAGAAAGTTAATTGTCCATTTACAATGGTCAGTGTTACTGTATCTTGCTTAATATAATTTTCTAAGGTGACATCTTACCTGTGTACCAAGGTTTTTTTTTATTGCATATTTAAACTCTTGCATAATAAAGGCCTTTCACCTCATACATTGGTATTTTGTTTTATTTACACTGTAATTGTTAAAAAAAATTTTAACTCAAAGTTTTTTATTCAAGAATAAAAGCAAAGTACAACAATGGAACTGTCATTAGGTGTGAATACAGGAACTGGAACACTGATATACTGGAATGAGCATCAAATACAGAAATATCCTAGTAACAGTGCATTAACGAAGTTAACAAAGTGTCATATCCAGTTCCAGAAAACACAAATAACAGAAGCTTTAAGTGATATAACCATGTGGGGGTAGAGAGGGGGTAGGAGGAAGGGGGGAGTGAAG
>WWET01004776.1:24695-36865 GCA_011038615.1 Limnodynastes dumerilii | reverse complement strand
CCCCTTTTTCTGAAATATTTCAGAAGTTTCATCTATAAGAGGGTTAGAACCTCTTAGTTAGTAATGTAGTCCTCTCCCAACCGAGCTACACAAACATATGGTAAATATTGTCTTTTAGAAGAGATCATGGGCCAGATTTACTAAGCTGCGGGAATGAAATAGCGGAGATGTTGCCCATGGCAACCAATCAGATTCTAACTCTCACTTTCTTATTACATACTAGAAAATGTAAGCAAGAATCTGATTGGTTGCTATGGGCAATATCTCCAATTTTCCATTCCCGCAGCTTAGTAAATCTGGCCCCTTGACTCTTCATAAGTTATTAAGACAAAATTTGGATATTGCACAGATATTTCAAACCTACTATTCCCAATTATATTCTCATGAACATTTAGACCCTGTCACTATAGATTGATTATTGATGTTTGATCTCTCCCCCTCCCCCATATCTCAAATTGATAGGTTAGAAAATGACATAATAGTAAAGATACTTTTTGTGATTTTACATTTACATAAGTCTATGGAACATGACAGACTCACTGCAGAATATTATAAATGCTTACAATATGAAATTTCCCCCTTCCTATTTGGACTCTATCGTTCAAGGAGGCATATGCAATCCTAATCCCAAAACTGGGCAAGGACATTTAATTGAGTTTTTGTTGGTCTATTACACTTTAAAATTTAGGTGGTTGTTTTACAAGCACTGGGTTATAAATTCAAATTCTGAAACTTGTATTTTTAAAGGTTCTTTTATGTGTTCTCTGTGTAACAATGATGGGTGATTTTTTTTTTATTAGCTTTCTTACATATTTTTTTTACAGTCTTAAAGCACTTGCCTTGCTGTCATCAGATTATGAGTTTAATGGTGAAATGGGAAAATCTTAAATGGTGAAATGTTTAAATGGTGAAATCTTTAAAATTGTATGGCAATTTAATATTATGTATAAATTACTTACAGTATTTTAAATGAATATTGTGTTCTTAAGTTCTTAATTATATAATGTTTAAACTCACTACACCACACTCAATACAAACATACTGCAACAGATTTAAATATTATGTATTTTAAGATAATGCTGATCTTGAGAAAATTCATCAAATAACACTGGAGCATCTTCAATTAAGATAGCAAAAAAATATCCAATGAGAAAACCTTAGGTTTTTTTGCAGCCAACACCTGTCTTGCAACTAATTATTTCTCTGAATATCCTGTATATACGTTACAGCAGTGGGTTTTAATAATGAGAGACTAGATCAAAATCTAAGAAAAGCATGAAATTTATACCTGGGCAAAACTATGTTAAATTGCAAGGCCAAGACTAAGACTAAACAGTTTAAAAGTCGATCTGCTCAGTATCAATGTGCATAAGCAAAATCAAAGAATTCTCCTTGTTTGCAAACAATAAAATAAATTTGACCTGAAGTTTCGGTGCAACGACGACACACATGCAGCTTCAACATGAGGGTGATTGTGTAGCTGCAGGCCAGGACAGTGCGGCAACCAGAGAGGGGCCAAGTTATGGGAAGTGATTAGTGACGAGCATGGCATTGATCCCACAGGGGCCTATCATAGTGACAGTGACTTGCAGTTGGAGAGAATGAACGTCTACTACAACAAGGCCTCAGGTGGGAAATATGTCCCCAGGGCCATTCTTATAGACTTGCAAGCTGGCACCATGGACTCTGTATGCTCTGGACCATTTGGACAGGTCTTCAGGCCAGACAACTTTGTATTTGGTCAAAGCAGTGCTGGTAACAAGTCGTCCAAAGGTCACTACACAGAGGGAGCAAAGTTGGTGGACTCTGTGCTGGACATAGTGAGGAAAGAGTCTGAGAGCTGCGACTGTCTGCAAGGATTTCAGCTCACTCATTCCCTGGGTGGCAGAACTGGTTCTTGCATGAGAACCTTTCTCATCGGCAAGATCAGGGAGGAGTACCTGTGGTAGAGCCTTACAATGAAATGCTCACTGTGCACCAGCTGGTGGAAAACACAGATGAGACCTACTGCATAGACAATGAAGCTCTATACGATATCTGCTTCCGCACACTCAAGTTGACCACTCCCACATACAGTGATCTTAAATTAAGATGCTTAATCACTTAAACAGTGCATTCATGAGTGGTATCACCACTGGCCTGCGGGTATCCAGGCCAGCTTAATTGACCTTCGCAAGCTGGCAGTCAACATGGTCCCCTTCCCCCGTCTTCACTTCTTCATGCCTGACTTCGCTTCTTTGACTAGCCGTGGAAGCCAGCAGTACCATTCTTTAACTGTTCCCGAGCTCATCCAGCAGATGTCTGACTCCAAAAGCAGGATGGCTGTCTGCGACCCAAAACAAAGACGTTACTTGACAGTGGTGGCCATCTTCAGAGAGCGGATGTCCATGAAGGAAGTCAATGAGCAAATGTTGAACGTCCAGAACAAAAACAGCAGCTACTTTATAGAGTGGTTCCCAAACAATGTGAAGACCACAGTGTGTGACGTCCCACCACGCGGTCTGAAGATGGCAGCCACCTTCATAGACAACAGCACTGCCATCCAAGAGCTCTTTAGGTGCATCTCCAAACAGTTCACTGCCATGTTCCGTTGTAAGGCCTTCCTCCACTGGTACACCGAAGAAGGCATGGATGAGATGAAGGTCACAGAAGCCAAGAGCAACATGAACGACTTAGTGCCTAATTATCAGCATTATCATAATACCACGGCAGAAGAGGGAGAGTTTGAAGTAGAGGGCAAGGAGGAGGAGGTTGCTTAAGTCTCCTACTGACCATAACCTGCACAAATTAAAGACCCCTGCATCTGAAATCCTGTCAGATTGAAGGCACCATTTACATTTTTTTTTTTCGAGAAACGGCAGAGCCTCTGAATAGGGGAAGGGTTAGCTTGAGCGCCAAATGGCACACTACCCTTTGTAACAGCAAAAAAAAGGTCTAAGGCCTTGTAAAGTTGGTAAATGTACTTATTGTCTGTGGTTGGCAATACACAAGTAACTCTTTAGTTTCTAAAACTTTGTGTTTTGTATTGTAGCTTTTGTAATCTTAAAAAGAAAGATTTGTGACTTCATTTTGTGATATAGCATGTAACTTTTATATATGATCTCTACCAGCATGAGATTAAGTGATTGGCTTATATTACTGTGGAGGGGTTGGGGACTAGGTGTTGGTGTAGGAAAGTTTGTTTTAATTTTTTTTTTTTAAACCGTGGTCGTACTGCTATAATTACGCCAAACCTCTACTTGCCTAATCTCTCACAAGCTGTGCATGCTGGAACCGGCAAAAGTGGGTTTTAGTTCCAGCTAACAGGACTCCTGTTTTTAGAAAGCCAGTAACATTTTACTTTGTGAAATCTAGATGATTTTAGATGTGTACAGTACCTACTCTGAGGCTCTGCTGCTCACCTCTCACTGCCATCATCTGCAACATGTCCCACGATGGGCTCTACATCAGCAGCTGCAACATGTCCACCCTGGGCTCTACAGCTGCTCCTATTGGTCATTTGGTAGATATAGACCTGACAGAGTTAAAAGAAGGCTCCTTCCCTGCCCTTTCCTCCATGTTATTACCATGCTAAGACTAGTTTTGTATGTAATGCCCTAGCTCGTGCATGGCAAACCTCTCCCCCCCCACTTAAGATCTGTACCCCCTTTGATGAACAGTCCATGTTATTGCCTTGTGTGGTCCATGCTGACTGGTGCAGAAGAAATAAGACAGCCGCCACTCCTTGAAAGATCCTTTCCTGTAATACAAGACACCCCCCTGGATGATGTGTCTAGATTCCTCCTCCATCCCCCTTCAATGTTTCTTTCTTTTCATCTGTATGGTTTAAAGTGAGTACATACATGTGATTGTAAATCTATTACCTGACTCAATGGACATGGCACTTACCATTTTTATGTGTAACTAAATAAACAGCTTGTTCAATTTGTCTGTCTCATATCATAAATAAAGTTACTGAAAACCGCCAACTGATAACAATCATTAATGTCATCACATGAGCATTTATCCTGATGCTCAACCCGGGATTTCCTCAGTCTTTTACACAGTCTTATCCCAAATTCACCGCAGAGAGATTGTTCAGATAGTACCTCAATATCCAATGTCTTAAAATGAGTTATGTCTCAAAGTTATGGGTTCCAAAGTGAATAAACAGCCGTGCTTCATGGGGGGCGCGCTTGGATCTTGATGGAGTAGGACACGTGTCCCTGAGACTCCCATACAATTATCCTAATTAATATCCTTTACCTGTGCTATCCCACTCTGAGGACGTGATACTGCATCGACGGAAGCACTAGTGTTTGCATTGCGGCCAGTGTCAGGAGCTCTGCGGTCCGTCGGCTCTGCCTGGGAGTCACTGTCGGCTGAGTGAGTGAGGCGGCTGAAGGGAGGCAGCGGAGCGGGCGGTCTATTGACTGGTGAGCGGCGCCCATTTGGACAAGGCACCGGCCGCTGCTGGGACCGGGAGAGAGGCTTGTGTTATATGCTAGGGCAGTTTGGCTGTCCTCCTCTATCCTGATATACAGTCTTCACCTGGATGCACTAGTGGCACGAAAATCTCCCATGCTGGGATGGAAGGGCGCCATTTTAGGTCAGTCTCCTGCACTCCCTTTACTGTACAGGACGCAGAGCAGGAGCTTGTGGGGCAGGTGATTTCTGCTAAAAGTACCACAGAAAAGAACAGAGTGGAGTGTTATTTACACACCTATATCCTGGTTACAAGTTACCAACTTCCACTTCTACTGGAGACACAGTTATTGCTGCATTCTTGTATTACAAGGCCATATACCAGGGACTTCCTGTAGCATCTGGTATTTCATCTATAAATCTGATTACAAAGTATTTAGCTGCCATTGCTTGGAGGTACAGTCACAGCTGCACTTTCTTTTGCATGATTGTATACCAGTGACTTTCTATAACAGTGGCTGATTCAATTATATACTGGCGACAAGTTATTTAGCTACCATAACAGTGGAGAGATCAGGTTCAGCTGCATTTCCTTATTGCAGTGCCATATACCAGGGGCTTTCTACAAAATCTACCAGTGGCTACCTAAATAAATAAATAAACCAACAAAATAAAAAATAAAACAAAAATAAAATAATAATTATTCATTTGTTTCTCCATCTATGATCCTGTTTACAAGATACTTAACTGGCATTTACTTTGGGATATAGTTGCAGCTGCATTTCTCTCTTAAAGGGACGTATATCAGTGACTTCCTATAAGAACTGCTCTTTCACCTATAACCCCAGTTACAAGTTATTCTGCTACCATTCACTTGGTAAATCGGGACTCTGCCAGCTAATACTTTTGCAAGTTTTCGTCATTGCCTACCTATTGTGGGACGTTGGAATAAAATTTCCTTGTACTGTGCAACTGTTCAGTCTGCTCTAATTTACTCCTCATGGGGAAAACCAGCAATGCTGCTGCGACAGCAGCTAAATTGGAGAAGTATGCCAGATCCTCCTCAGCAACGGGCTCCCAGGGTACCGTGTCTTCTTCACATGAAACTCCTCCTGTTTCGGTTCTGGAGGCACCGGTTAAGTCCCCGCCATCTCCTACTCTGACGCAGGTTCTGCAGGCCATCACGGATTCGGAAGTGCATGTAATGGGCAAATTTAACGAGATCCAGGTGGATTTATCCATCATTCGGCAGGAGCTACAGACGGTTCGGGAGAGATTGGGAGAAGCTGAACAGCGGATCTCTGCGCTTGAGGATCTCACCAATCCTATGCGGGAGCAGCTGGACGCTGTATGTTCTCAAGTCAATATCTGGAAATCCAAGGTGACGGAACTGGAGGGTCGTTTGAGGCATAATAATATAAGATTCGTGGGGTTTCCTGAGAGGGTCCTTTACTTCGTGAATATGGCAAAGAGTCCTTTTCTGCGCAATTTGCAATAGAAAGGGCGCACGGTCTGCCTCCACAGTCACCACCTCCAGGGGGCCCCCCACGCACCTTGATTGCCAGGATCCTTAATTTCCGTGACCGTGACGCCATATTGTGCCTCTCTCGGGCCCTATTAGGCTGGATAATGCGTCGGTCTCAGTGTTCCCTGACTTTGCCATGGAGGTTCAAAAGTCGAGGGCGCAGTTCCTCCCAGCAAAACGTCGCCTTAGGGGGTTACAGCTCCCATATGCTATGTTGTTCCCGGCGAGACTGAGAGTTGCAGCTGATGGTACTACACAATTTTTCAGCACTCTGAAAGAAGCAATGGTTTGGATTGACCGCAGAGGCCACAGGAGACGACAGGCGGCACCGTGATCTAAATAAAGAACAGTTCCTGCCTCCTGACTGGAGGAATTGCTGATAACTGCTTTAGATGTGATAAGTATACTGAACTGATGATTACAGTTATTGGGGTAGATCCAGAACTACGTTTGCCGTACGTTTACTCACGTAGCGTATTTTCGTGTGCGTACCTAGGCACACCCCTTGAATGTACGCATTTGTCAAGATACACTTTTCAAACCCTACCTTAACTTTTGCCAACGTGACCGCAGTGGTCCGCACACGTACGTATGGGCAACACGTATTTACGCAGCTAAGCACGCCCATACTGTACACTTTAAATACAAACCCCCGCCTACTTAACGTATTTCAGATGTATTTTGAACTCCCCCCTACTTAACGTATTTTATACGGATTTTGGACTCACTTAAAATTGACACGCCCACACGTAAGTATTTAAGTGACACATACGTGAATGGCCCATATGTTCACAATTACGCTACGTTACTGAGCGTATTATATGGGCGTATCTATGGTGCGCATGAGCAGTACTTACCAAAAGGCGAGTTTACGTCTCCACCACGCGTAAATTCGCTCACAAGCATTGTTCTGGATCTGGCCCATTATTAGTATTGCAATTTATTGCTTTCAATGTTTTTTGGTATACATGTATGACTGTTACTATATTACTTTCATAGTGTATCTCTTTTTTCAAATGTTTATTCCCAGGAATGCAGTAACATTACTGTTGTAATTAAGTGGGATAGTCACCTAAAGGGAGCCACATCTTAGATATAGCTTTGGTGATTAGCCCTCAGGTTTTATTATTTGCATTGCATTGCATTGTTCTTTATCTTATTTAGGGATTTAGGATAAGAGTATTGTGGTTTTAGCTTTTGGCTAAGAATAGTTTGGGGGGAAGTTGGGCTCTAGGTATTGCTCAAGTTGGGATGGGTAATACACGGTGGGCGTAGGAAGGTTTGGGGGGGTTAGTTGGAATAATAATGGTTAATGTGCTACTCGGTCCTCGCAGTTTTGTTTTAATCTTCTGTTAGTACTGTACTATAGGCGGGCATGTCTGGTAATTTAAGGGTATGGGCATGGAATATCCGGGGGATGAACGATAAAATAAAGCATGTGGTACTGCAGCATGTGCGTAAGCATAAGGTGGATATAGCCTGTCCGGTTGAAACGCATCTCACAGGGGGCCGTCTGTTAGCTTTTAAGAAGCAGTGGGTGGGCTGGGCTTTTCACTCCACCTGCTCTTCTAACTCTCGGGGGGGTTTCTATATTGATTATCAAAAATGTGAAATTTATTCTTGGTAATGTTCAAACTGATCCTTATGGCCGCTATATTTTTATTAATGGTACTCTGGATTTGTCGCCGATCCTTATCCTCGGAATTTATATCACTCCCCTGTATTCGCATGATGTCATGAGAAAAGCTGCTACCTTTATGGCCTCCTTTCCAGATACACCTGTGCTTTGCTTGGGAGATTTCAATAATGTCCTCAATCCGGAACTTGACAGGTGGAGAAAGTCCTCTGCTAGTGTGGTCTCAGCAGCTACTCCCTTCTCCAAATTGCTAGATACGCTAGGCTTGGTAGATGTCTGGAGACTCAGAAATCCGAATTCTCGCCAATACTCCTGCTACTCTACGCATCAAGCTTTATCCCGTATTGATCTTATTTTGCTATCTAGATCATTGGTTTCACTGGATTACCTCTCCAGAGGTATTTCAAATCACTCTCCAGTTGCGTTAGATGTGGTGATTGGGGTGATTACTTTCGATATAAAGGAGAGACAACGGATCCAACAGTGCTGTGGGATGCCTTCAAAGCAGTTCTAAGAGGGACTATGATACAGCGGATTGCCAGGTTGAAAAAGTTTTATAGGTCGGAGGAGGAGTCTTTGGAAAAGGAGTGTAGACTGTTGGAGGCAATTTATGTAGGGAATGGGAGAGATTTAGCCCTAATTAGGCGAAAAGGTGCCGCAGCTCTTCTAAAGTGCGTCTGAGCTCCTGCCGGTTGAAAAAGTTTTATAGGTCGGAGGAGGAGTCTTTGGAAAAGGAGTGTAGACGGTTGGAGGCAATTTATGTGCGATCTCGTCTGGCGGCAGATGGGCAGGCCTGGTTGTGGATACAGAGGGAGTGGTCAGACCATCAATTCGCTAAATCTCGTAGGCGGCTGTTGTTCCTTGGCCATTTAAACTATCAGCAGGGTGACACAAGTGGGACTTATATGACCTACTTGGCTGGAGGGGAATGGGCCCGCGGGCATATTGTTGAGATTCTTGATAATACTGGGGTAAAAAAAAAAATAGGACCTCCGACAAAGCTCAGGTATTTTTTCAATACTTTCAATCGGTATATGCATCTAGGGCCACATACCATCTTGATGATTTGCGGGCTTACATACAGGGTATAGATCTACCTCGGCTCTCTATCGAGGCAGCGAATAGTTTAGAAGCCCCGTTCACTGAGGAAGAAATAGAAGCAGCGTTGAAATTTTTCCCCGAACTCTTTAAACAATTCCACTCCTTCTATATCCCGCGGCTGTTAGAACTTTATGAACCCTTCCCCCATCTACGTCGGAGGCTCTAATAGCTGTAATACAGAAACCTGGTAGAGACCCTTTACTCCCTGATTCGTATCGTCCAATCTCATTGCTATCAGCTGATATTAAAATTTTAGTCAAACTTCTTGCTATCAGGCTAAATAAGGTCATATTACAGATAATACACCCGGACCAAACAGGCTTTACGCCTGGTAAATCCACTGCCATTAACCTCCGGAGACTCTTTACACATCTTCAGATGCCTCATGAAGCTGAGAAGGGGCTGTGGTAGTGTCCTTGGATGCTGCCAAGGCCTTTGATTCAGTGGAATGGGGCTATCTTTGGGAGGTTTTAGACTGTTTGGGCTTTGGGCAAAGATTTATCAGATGGATACAGTTGCTATACTCTGCACCCGTGGCTAGGGTGTGTATCAATGGATATACATCTGCCCCTTTTGGCTTGGGTCAGGGCACGAGACAGGGGTGTCCCCTTTCCCCGGCTTTATTCGCCTTTGCTATTGCGCCGCTAGTATGTCTTATTAGGCAACAAGATACCATACTCGGCCTTGCCGCAGGTAGTGGTACAGACAAAATTGCTCTATACGCAGACGATATGCTGCTGTTCCTGGCGGGGGTGGACAGATCCCTTCCTATATTATTGCAGTTTGTGGAGACCTTTGGAGACTGCTAGGGTTTGAGAGTGAATTGGGATCTAGACCCCCAGTTCTTCATGGTGATTGCCCCTTATAACTAGAAAGTCAGTTTAAATATCTCGGTATTTGGGTGTCCCCCTCTTCCCTGGATTATATGCGGGATAATCTCCATCCTGTCACAGAATGGTTTAAAGCCAAAATGCATGTATGGGGTAGGCTTCCTTTGACGCTCAAGGGTAGAATAAACTTATTTAAAATGGTAATGTTGCCAAAGTACCTATATGTTTTACAGAATGCTCCGGTACCTGTTTCTAAAAAAATATTCAGATGTATTGACTCCCTGGCCTCCTCCATGCCATAGAATATCCCTGAATACCTTGACTAGACCTAGACAGCTTGGGGGTCTGGCCATTCCTAACATGTGGCTATATTACTTAGTGGCTCAATTAGCTCATCTAATTCATTGGATTGGGGATACGGGCCAGGGACTTCTGGGGTCGCTGCTTGGGGTAGCTGGAGCGGTCTCTCTGCAGTTTTTAATGGGGGTAAAAGTTAAAAGAAACATGCCTCCTCTGCTTAGACATGCGCTAATGGTTTGGAGAACAATACATATACTGATGGGAGACAAGGTCTTGGATCCAGTCACTCCTCTATGGAATAATGACTGTTTGTTTGAATTACGATTTCTTCCTGGTAGATCAGTCTGGAAAGAGGCAGGAGTGGTTATGCTTGGACAGATATATGATGCGGGTAATTTCAAAAGTTTTTCCACCCTACGGGAGGAATTTGGTATATCTAACACTTGTTGCTACCAGTATTTGCAGTTGAGACATGCCTTACACTCTCACCTTGGAGCAAGTCCGATATCATTACATCCCTCTCCTGCCCGGACACTGTTGGTCAATGCGGCTGACAAGCGCGCTATTTCCTTTTTATACTCAAATATGCTGGAATATACCTGGGCAAATGATCTGTCCTCTTTGAGAGATAAATGGGAGGGTGACATAGGAAGGGTGACGGATGAGGATTGGAAGCAGATGCTAGTTAGTACTAAATATGCTACTACCTGTATAAGAAATCAGCAAATACATCTTTTTATTTTACACAGAGTATATCTTTCTCCTCTAGCTCCAAGAAATAGGCATAAGAGGTGATTCTCAATGTGTGAGGGGTCGGGAGAGTCAGGCAGGCTTCTGGCATTTGTTATTGGAGTGCCCAGTAATTCAAAGGTTTGATAAAGAAATATGGTGGTGTGTCCGTAGCACGGTGCCAGGGGGCTTCGAATTTAATCCAAGAACATTTCTTTTTGGTATAGACATTGAGGAAAATTCTTCTGTTATAATATTCAAATATGTCATGATACTCACCTCATTGGCTTTGGTTCTGGTGGCAAGGACCTGGATGGATGCAGATCCTCCTGTTTTTCAAAATTGGGTGGCCTTGGTGAACAATACCATGAATCATAAAAAATGTATTCATACTAAACATAAGACTTTGCCTTTATTTCATAAGATCTGGTCTCACTGGTATGACTCTCCCCTTGGGGTTTTATTAAGGGATTCCCCTAGTAATGCAGAGACTTCACTTTAATGTAAGAATTACCAATGATAGGGGTAGTTTGATGAATATGGATATTGGGGTGTGAAATGTAGAATCCCTTGGATATTTGCTTATAGGTATTATCTTATACTATACTTGTTTATGCCAACACAGCAATGTTTCTATAGTTGCAATGATAATGATGTTTAGTTGCACTTTGTAGATGAAAAGGACCAGATAATGTATTGAAACTGCAATTGTATAATTAGATTTTTCGTTGTCCTGTGAACATTTGTGATGATGTTAACAACACTATGTATGATATGTAGCTCCATGAAGGACACCTCGGGAATTGTTGGGGAGGGGGGATTGGGAATTGTTTGTATAGTTATTTGTTTGTATGTCTGATAAATAAAAAAATAAACACAATTAAAAAAATACCAACCGTGCTTCCTTTTTGTATAGAGTCAATCCTTGTCTCTTTCAATGGATGGGCACTCTTTCTAAAAAAAAAAAATGAGCAATATATATGTGGAGGAAGCAGAGAGAAGACCAAACTAGTGGTGCAATAAATAAAGTTTAAAATGTTCCCCCACTAATATATGGAATCTGCACTCACAAATTTTTTCTGTTCAGTTAGGCTCATCAATAATCTCCCGATTCAGGGTAAATATCTTGGGCCAGATTTACTAAGCTGCTGAAAAAGAAAAAGTGGAGATGTTGCCCATGGCAACCAATCAGATTCTAGCTTACATTTTCTAAAATGTATAGGAAAGTGAAAGCTAGAATCTGATCGGTTGCTATGGGCAACCAGGCCCGGTGACAGGGGGGGGAACAAGGGGGACAGCTGTGATGGGCCTCAGCTTCAGAGGGGCCCCCCGGCAATCCACCTGTAGTTTTTTCTCCACTGACAGCCTGTGTCAGTGGAACAGCTTCAGCTATGAGTCATCGCACTTGGAGAAATCTCCAGCTCTCAAGCGATGACTCATCACACTGCTAGAGGAACTTCCTCTCCTCACAGTGCGTCATGTGATCTCCCTGGTTGCCGGGCTGTGGAGAAATCCTCCTGCATCTCTGGACTCTTAAGGTAAGGTGTGTGTGTGTGTGTGGGTCCTCTCTCTCTCTCTCTCTCTCTCTCTCCCTCTCCCTCTCTCTCCCTCTCCATCCCTCTCTCCCTCTCCCTCCCTCTCTCTC
>WWET01004775.1:95534-106326 GCA_011038615.1 Limnodynastes dumerilii | reverse complement strand
ACCGGGGGCGTACGGCCGCCTAGCCCGCCCTCCCACCCTCATTACTAGCTCCCCCCGCCCACCTACACTAACATGAACGTAGGGACGCTGGGAGATGTCCCTTCCAGCGTCCTTACGGCGATGCTACGGACCCTCGATCCACGATCGGGCGTTGCCGTAGCGACGCCGACCAACATCTGCCCGGCGCATGCGCAGTACGGCTGCGGCCGCCGTACTAGCGACGGCGGCCATAGCTCTGGATCAGGCCCATTGAGCTATATGGAAAGGTTAGCCAGTTTACCCATATTTACTTTAGAAAAGGGGATATATGATTACTATATACTAAATATAAAATCAATACAAAATTCAATTGCAAAATAGATACTATGACAGCAGTGCCAAATGAGTGCAGAATTATGTCACAAGGCAATCAAATTGTACAATAGACATCCTATACCTCTAAAGATTGGTCTGATACCACACAAACATAAATGAGCTGGATCAGCTATCACTGATGTGATAAACTTGGTAAGAGCATCCAGTAGGATATAGTTGTATAATGAAACTGGAAAATAAGTAAATATCCTGATGTAATCAGATGAAAAAAATATCATTACAAATAATGTAATATAAGTGGTGAATATAGATGATGAATAAACGGAATCAATATGTCCACAGTTCCTAATGAAGTAATGAAGTGATGAATGCTGGGTCTACAGTTCAGTATGGAGCAGATTAAAGGAAATATACTTTCACATTAGTCTATATGACTCAATCAATAAAGGGTATTATTGACCGGACCTCGAATAGCGGAAGATACGGTTGTTGATCTGTGGTGACGTTTCTCTGTGATATTGATATTAATTGATGCTATAGAAAGTGGGAGATCTTTATCTGTGCGTGTTGATACATAGGACCGCACTGAATGGAAAATTCACCATCTGGGTCTATGGTTCAGTATGGAGCAGGTAGAGGTGATAATCGCTCACAATAGTCTATACGACTCAATCAATAATTGAATTTGAATTAAATCAATTGAATTTTGTATTGATTTTATATTTAGTGATTGATTTTTTATGTCATATTTGGTGTACTATAAAACTCTTTTATATCTACTCAAAGCACTTCCATATATTGGATTTATATATTGTTTTATTTTTTTTTGGAACTAGTCTTTCCAGATCAGCAGCTTGAGAAATATTTACTGAGTAGCTACTTTTTTATTAGTGATTTTTATGTTTCACATTGCATTATCGGTTCTATACTTTGAGTGCTGAACAATATTCAGTCAAGTGATTATTGTTATTTATTTTCTGATTACTATATACAAATACATTAATTGTTAATACAGGGTTACCCACTAAGGTTATAGGAGAAAAAGTTTCACACCCAGCCAAAAAGGGTTATTTACAGTAAGAGCAGTCAAGGTATAGAATTCACTGCCAGGGAGGGTTGTAATGGCAAATTCACTTGACATGTTTAAGAAAAGGTTAGACACATTTTTAGCAGAAAAAGGACATCCAGCGTTACCAGGACCATTAATTAAAATGAAGGCTAATAGTGAAGTCAGGAGTCAGTGAGAAATAGTCATCTTAGGTCAGAGAAATAGGACTGTCATCTTGGGTTAGGAGGGTTTTTTTTCAGATTGCAGCAGATTGGAGGTTGCTTCATCTGGATCAACTTAAATTTTAAGAGAGGGATAGCAGGAGATTTATAATAGGTTAAACTTGATAAATTGGTTTCTTTTTTTCAAACTCATCAACTATGTTGCAATTGGCCTGATACAGACCTACGCTCGTGTGCGTTTTTACGTTGGTTCTAAGCGTAAAAACGTCCATTTGTACTTTCTGCGCATGCTCGGGCAGCTGTTACACTCATCTTATGCTCAGAAATTCTGGGCCTTGAGCGTACCACCTTCGTAACTACAGTCGAGGGGGCGTGCCTGGCATACGATTTATGTAAATACGCACCGAGGGCGGGGTGATGCATTTAAATCGTACAGTATGACCGTGCTAAGCGTTGAAACTACGCAAGGAGCTTATGGCCGCCAGCGGTTATGATCAGAGAAGTTAGGGTAGGGCTTGCTGGACGTAATATGCCAAGAGTAAGTACAAACAAGGAGAGTGCCTATGGGAGTGCATCGTAGGTACACGGCCGTAAATATGCTACGCACATGAGCGTTTCATGAGCGTAGGTCTGGATCAGGCCCAATGTCCCTAAATGCCACTAGCCATCTGCCTCTTGCATGTCTTCAGCCACCCATTTCTGCTATTGCATGTATACAAAACAAATTTCCTCTTCTTGTATATGTGTCCAGCCCCCCACTTCTGTTCTCTTGTATATGTGTCCAGCGTGCCACTTCTGCCCCTTGTACTGTATATGTGCTCAGCCATCCATTTCAGTCCCTTGTTTATGTGCCAGCCTTCATGTTTTCCCCTTGTTTATGTGATTCTAGCCCTGACCAGATCTTGGGGCTGATGTGGAAATATACCAGGCAGGAAATCTTAATTTGCTGGAACTTGCTCCGATTCCTGGAAAACCAATCTGACAAGGCTGCCTTAACATCTGTGGACATGGCAGGAGGGCATGGAGGCATTGTAACTGGAGATGACCTAAAGCTTGAGATTGCTTGCTCTGGAGATTTCATCTGAGTGGTTACGTCTCAACCATCTGGGTGATCAAGACATTGGGGTAGATCCAGAACTCCGCTTGCAATACGTTTACTCACATAGCCTATTTATGCATGCGTACACTCCCCTTGGCACACCCCTTGAATGTACGTATTTTGTCTGAGATCCGCTTTCCAAACACTACCTTAAATTTTGCCCACGTAACCAATGTCATCCGCTCACGTACGTATGTGCAACACGTGTTTACACAGCTAAGCACGCCCATACTGTACACTTTAAATACAACCCCCGCCTACATAGCGTATTTCAGACATATTTTTGACTCACGTAAAATTGGCACGCCCATACATAAGGATTTACGTGACACATACGTGAATGGCCTATACGTTCACATTTACGCTACGTTTCGGAGCGTATTTTCTATGGTGCACATGCGCAGTATTACCAAAACCTTACCAAAACACGATTTTATGTCTCCGCCACGCGTAAATTCACTCACAAGCGTTGTTCAGGATCTGGTCCATTGATTGCATCTGCAGTAGTAGGTTCCATAATGATAGCTCACTTCACTGTCCAGTTATAATGTTATGGCGATACAACCAACTGGGGTGTGGAGTCCATTAGCCTGTTCTTCACTAGAGCCCCTTATATTAAGGATAGCCTGGGCTGTGGCTCCTAGCATGTAACAGTTACCATGTATTGGCAGGAAGGAACTATCTGCAGAAGAAATAGAGGTAGACAAAGGACTCCTAGACAGTGTGAAATAGCATGCACACAGAGTTAAAACTGGTAGGTGGGAGAACACACACACACACACACACTACACAAGGCTAAATGATAGATGGAACACACACCAGAAATAGATTTGGGTGATGGATGGAAAACACCACATACTAAGTGAGGGGAATACTCTCACAGACACAGAAACAAATAATAACAAACTGTGGCACTCACTAGCACTGGCGTACTCTCACACAAACGGTGGGGACCACAATTATAAAAGGGACTAGGGACAAGATTCAGAGTTTAAAAATAAGAGAGGAAAGTTACATCTGGGCAAAACCATGTTGATTTCAGGGGGAGTCAAATTAAGTTTATTCTATGCATTCAGAGAGAACAGTTTGCTTTTGCTTACTGCACACAGATACTGACCAGCTTTACTTTTACACTGTTATTTAGACTTGGGCTGGAAAACATCACCTCTCAACTATAATACTGTTTGCAACATATTAAATTTGACTCCCCTGCAATCAACATAGTTTTGACCAGGAGTAACTTTTCTCTCTTATTTCCGAACTCTGAATCTGGTCCTAAGAGCAGGTAGTAGACAACACAAGGAGAGTACAGCACGAGAGAGACCATTCAGAAGTCGCAAAAAATTATGATCCAAGGCACAGAAAAACAGAGAAAGAAGCAGGCACAGCAGGGTTGCCGACTTTCCTGGAGTATCCGGGAGACTCCCGAAATTTGGGCAGTTCTCCCGGAGAGCCGGCAAAGCTCCCACAAGCCCCACCAGAAATTAATTACTCCTGTACTCCCTAGACTAGAGAGTTACTAGGAATGGGCGGGGGGCTTGATGATGTCATCAAGCCCTGCCCATTCCCTGAAACACTAGAGATTACAGGAGTGATTGTCAGGGGGCGGGGCTTAATGACACAATTTGAATAAATCTCTTCATTAAACTCCGCCCCCTTGCAGAAATCTATGGCTTCCCTCCGGGTTCTCCCAGAGGAGAGCTTTAAAAAGTCGGCAACCCTAAGGTACAGCCAGACAGGTCTGAAAGAGAGGTTACTAGTCTCTGATTAGATGGCAGCCTCCAGCCAGTGCCCCATAAGGGGTTATCCTGGCAGGATGCAGGAGGAGACAGGAGAAAGTGCACAATTTATACCTGAAATGAAACTTCCGACTGTATCATTATCAATAATGGGCCATCACAGTGGCAACTATATTCCAGCACACTGTTAAAGCTGCAGACAGAATACAATCGAAGAATTCAAAGAACAAGTATTTTGTTAGAGCTGCAGACTGTGTACACTGGTATTTACTTGAGCACACAAGTAATAGTTTGAGCACATAGGTAATGACTTGAGCACATAGCTGAAGCATGCTGATAAAGTCTACAGTCTAGGTTTACAGGTAAATGCCCATTGAGCAGAAGTAAGACATGTAGAAAATGCAAAGTTGAAATTTAACTGGAAGCTTGCAGATGATAATTGCAGACTGGAAGATGCAGAGCTGGAGACACATGGAAACTGGCAGATGATGACTGCAGACTTAAACTCACAAAGTAACACAGGAACAAGGTATTGGCTCACATAGAACACAAGGGACCTGCATGAAAGACTTTAAGGAATGGACAACAATAAACCAGCTCTGAGTGTTGGGAGCAGCGGGTTAAGAAAGCCAGGTGTCAAGCTTAATCCTAGGAGAATAATAAGGAGCAGACACCTGATACCGGATCCAAGGACTGGCAGAGCCGCAGCCCCTCTGGTGGAACTTGGAAATGTATAGAAAAGGTCAGAATTGTGGACACTTGTGATTTATCTCCTGCCCTTCCCTTATCTACCTTATTTAATTAAACCCATTCAATCAAGCCATTAATTCCGGTCACTGCCATTTTATAAAAAAAACAGCTTTTATTTATCTCATTGTGTGTGCGGAAAATGTACTTGGAAAGAGTTATTGTATTTGGGTACAAGAGACTTCCAGAGTCAACCCCTGGTGGATTCAGTGTAAGTCCACATCCCACAACAAGGTATAGAGAACTCAGATGGAGGCACTGAAAGTGATAACTAACATACTTACACCATCCCTTCCACTAAGCCAGGGGAAGGGGTCTATATGGTCATTAATTAGAACTTTTTCAATTAATTTTTGGTTCACCCACTTGATGAAGACTTAACTGTAACTCTATTGTTTGTTATAAATGTTACAGTAGAGAAATGTTCTTTTATAACGGGATACAATTTTACTGTATTAACTCTCATTGGATATAATGTAACCATAGGGTGGAATACTAAGGGACCAGATACAGACTTCCATCCTTGCTGCACTCATAGCTCCGAGCATAGTTATAAAGGGGATTCTTGCAAGAAGAAGTTTTCTGTGCGGATCACTCGCAGGAAATTCCACAAGCATACCCTTCCATTAAGGTTTTTGATATGTCGTCACATAAAATGAGAACACATTAGAGATCTGGATAGTACAGAAGTTTCCTATCAAGCCCTGACTATGCTACTATGCTACTATATTTTCATCCATCCTTTCTCATCCAGCACTGTCCTATCCTGCCTTCAGAAAGCCTGTGGAAACACCTTCACTATGGAAATCTAGATCCAGAGGTCTGTGCACACACAAATCCATTCATTTTATGAACTTTGTGATCAGAAAACTAACATTTTGTCTGGATCTGATCCAAAAGAACTAACAATAATTAGTAGTTAAGTAATTTTTACAGTCATAAATTATGGAGCAGGTACTGAGTTTTATGTTCATCTAAAAGCAAATCAGTGTTTTTTGTTCTTTGAGCCCAGGTTTTATGGGTTTGTACTATAATGCCATCAGTTAATATTCTAATTTTAATTTTAATATTCATTCTAGTTAATAGGCTCTTTAAGGAAAAATTAGATTTACATTTTTTATGGTGTTTTTCTGTGGTATGTTGGCTGGATTACCCAAACTATTTAAAAATTGTGCTTTAGTGGTTTAGCTTTATCCGATTTAGTCGCTATTTTGTCCCTGTCGTGGATTCAATATTGGGTGAACCTATCACGGGTGCCGGAGGCAAGGATGACTGAGCAGATTGGTAGGAGAAATGAGCAGAATTAATAAGTTGTCTGTTCATACACAATGTAAGCAATGATACACAGTTCAAATGACTTGGGATGGAATAGATGAGCAGAGATGTCCGGAGAGTAACTGTCCGCTAAAGTCAAGTAACCAGTAGTAGGTGAACCACGTGGGTTTGAGTCCAGCAAGGTAAGATGATGGGAGACCACTGAAACAGTACATAACTAACAGGCTGGACCGGACTGGGAAGATGATAGGACCGGACTTGGATGTGGACTTAAGTGTAGTCTAGACCGGGCTGGAGCTGTAGATAGGACCGGACTGGAGTAGTAGACAGGACCGGACTGGAGCTGTTAGGCAGGACCAGACTGAAGTAGTAGACAGGACCGGACTGGAACTGTAGACAGGACCGGACTGGAGTAGTAGACAGGACCGGACTGGAACTGTGGACATGACCAGGCAATGGATCCGGCAGGACCAGGATGGGACCAGGCACGACCAGGCAGACAGGACCAGGATGAGACCAGGCAATGGATCAGGCAGGACCAGGATGAGGCCAGGCACGATCAGGCAATGGATCAGACAGGAACCAACCAACAAATAGTCGCACCAGCCTATTAACAAAACAAAGGCCGTATCAAATTTGCCAAGAAATCAAAAAGGGTGCTCCTCTAGGCACCTTACATTAATACTACAAACCCAAAAAAAGGGGGGGGAAACAACACACAAATGAAATGTGTTGTGGGTGCCTTTAAATATGGCAAACACCTTGTGAATAAAGAGTCAGCTGTCGCTATAAAACATATAAATTTATTACAGCCCTTAAAAACACAGATTTAGATAATGGACAGGCCGAAAATATTAAAACAGTAGTGGTAGCATCACAGGGAATAACAAATTAAAGCTGAATACAATTCATAGAGCTCAAAGCAAGCACTTCTAACTAACTATGACAGGCAAGGCAGCTATCCCTAATAGGAAAAACTAATGTTCGCACCTCAGTGCATACCTTACCCTACTCTCACTGACTGTCAAGTGATGCTGCTTGCGGCTCTCGAATCCCGACGCTACCACTGCAAGAGGGAGAGGAAGGACATCTGCTGGCCGATGCACACGGTCTTGTCTGCAGGGTCCTCGTCTCCGATATTGAAGCCTCCGGCCAGCAGATGTCCTTCCTCTCCCTCTTGCCGTGGTAGCGTCGGGATTCGAGAGTCAGTGAGAGTAGGGTAAGGTATGCACTGAGGTGCGAAGCATGTGCCGCGAGGCCATTAGTTTTTCCTATTAGGGATAGCTGCCTTGCCCGTCATAGTTAGTTAGAAGTGCTTGCTTTGAGCTCTATGAATTGTATTCAGCTTTAATTTGTTATTCCCTGTGATGCTACCACTACTGTTTTAATATTTTCGCCCTGTCCATTTTCTAAATCTGTGTTTTTAATGGCTTTAATAAATTTATATGTTTTATAGCGACAGCTGACTCTTTATTCACAAGGTGTTTGCCCTATTTAAAGGCACCCACAACACATTTCATTTGTGTGTTGTTTCCCCCCCTTTTTTTTGGTTAATGGATCAGGCAGGACCAGGATGAGATCAGGCAATGGATCAGGCAGGACCAGGACGAGACCAGGCATGACCAGGCAATGTCTTTTGTTCCGTATCACTTCTCTCTTTCTCCAATCTTTATTCTTTCTTGCCTCCTATCGTGGTCTGTGTCCACCTGTCCTCCTCTCCTCTCTACCGGCTCCAGTCCTTAGGGAAAAGTAAGAAGAGATCTTTGCGCAGTACTGTGGGTTATAGGGCACTCCTTTTCTATTATCTCCTACTCACACTTTTATTCTCTTGTTGTTATTCATAAATTGGGAGAGTCTTGTATTCACTCCGTTAAACCTCCTCTCTCTTTCGTCGGGGTATGTACCTCGGAGGAAGAGAGACACCCCACCTTGTGTAGCCTTGTTAAACGTAAAAAGGTAAAACTGGTGCTCTACAGTATTGCACTCACATTTTATCTCTCTTGTATTATCAGCATATCTAATTATTCTCTCTCTTTTTCTTTTTTCTTTCAGGTAATCAACCTCAGGAAAAACAGAATTATCCTTCCTTGTGCAATATCACCCGTAAAATTTGTGGAGAACTTGGTAGAACAAGTTGTTCTGGCACAGTGGAGAGAGTGAACGGAGTTTAAATAGAGCGCCTTACCCTCGGATTGGCTGGAGGACTGAACTGGCGACTCCTCATTGGTGCTGTGGATCATGTGCTGAAATCCAAGATGGCCGCGCCCATGGAACGGAGGTACCGCAGAGTTTGACGCCTGATTCCACGTGGAACGCCCAGACTGCAACAATGGTGAGTGTGAGGAACTGTCACTGTGACAGTCTCTGTGAACCTGAACCGCGGGAGTGAGCTGCAGCAAGCCGGAGTGGGTAAGTGCAGCACTTGCTGCAGAGTTTTGCGATAGTCCACACTTCTCATACCTTGTTTGCTGCTGTGTAAGTTGATCTACAGAAGCTATTTACTAGGTTGGCTCTCAATTTGTAAACCTGTGATGTATGACTCAACAAGTCATGGGCGTGTCATTGTTAGTGTTACAATCAGCTATAGCAGAAAAGCTTTCAAAATGGCAGATAGCTAATCATATATAGGCAGATGTGTCTAATTCATACTGTTCTCCCTCCCACATTGCATACATGCTTCCATTGTGCACAAGTGAAATGCAATTGTTCTCTGCACCCATTTTACCTCATTCTGGATATAATACATTTTATAGCAGAGATTAAATGTCAGGTTACCTACTAGTTGATAAACAGTTTGCTGTGGCAATTTTTCTTGTTTAGGCAGATCCTTGCTAGTTTCTGTTTTGTCTTGTTTTATTATTTTTTAGCTTTATTTGTACATTACTATGGCTATGTTCTGTTTTACTGTATGGTCTCAGTTCTTTACTGTGGACCCTTTGTACTATATCCAAACTTCCATGTAAAACGTGTGAAACCTGAGACTGAATTCTTTCCGATCTAACAGGGCTGATCATCCAGTCAGGGTAAGCTCATCTAACCACACCCTTTGCAGCAACAGATTTATCATACCCATCACGAGTCTTTTGGCTTGTGCAAATAAAAAATGTCCGTTATTCGAAAGTCCAAATCTGAAGTTTATGGGCACGCAAACAGTACAGTGTAATACCAAGTCATAACCACTTGCAAGCCAACACAGGTCCCTTCAGAAGCTATCTAGAGTGTTATTTATTAGAAGTCTGGGAATGACAGGTTGCGTACCAGTCAGTTAGCACAGATCCCTGCACATGCGCAGAATACAAGAACAGATGAAATGTGATATCACTGTATCGAGGGTAATGCAGGTGGTTTGGGACCGGTCCTATGTTGTCAACAACAACAATAAGAAAAAAAAGACATTTAAAATGTTTAATTAAAGTGTCTATATTGTGTATGTTTATTAGCATGGGCTTGTTTTTATTAATCACTTTTTCTACTTACAGAAATGTTATTTTTTGTTATTTTTATTGCATTTTTCAATAATAACTTTCACTTAAATTTATATATCATATATTTTAAAGATGCTCAGTCTTTGGTTACATGTTACCAGTTACCAATGCCGAGCTCCAGACCTCCATCCACATACAAAAGCAGACAAATCCTAGGTGAACATACAGTAGTAATCCAGAAGTTAGCACATCATTAGCATATGTAACATACAAGTAACACCCCTACCCCTATTACACCAAGACATGGACCCAGGCATAACCCTGGTTGGTGTCGGTGTGATTATGGCAACCTGGGTCGTGAACCCTGGGTCCGCAACCCTGGTTGCTACCAGGGTTATTATTCCTGTGATGGACCCAGTGTGAAAGGGTGTTCCTGTGTTATTCATCCCAGGTTCATTTAAAAGTATCAAAATTGATGGATGGGAATCACTCTTCTTCTGCAGACACGGGTCCGGTGTGAAAGACAACAACCAGGTGTTTACCCAGAACAAAGGTAATATGTGAATGGATTCAACACTATTAAAAGCTGTGTTCATGATCCCATGTAAGACCTGGGATTTTGGCGTGAAAGGGGTATTAAACATTTACTGCTGTTGTTTTCATTGCATCAGTCCCTATTGGGGCTACATTATAAGTTTCCTATACCCCCACACACATTAAGGTTAATTTAGTCAGCAGCCAATTAACCTATCGGCATGTTTTTGGTGTGTGGGAGGAAACCAGTGCACTCATAGGAAACCCACACACCCAATATACAAATACCAAATGACTGTGTGGCAACGTGGTAAGTAATCATAGTTACATAGTTACATAGTTGATGAGGTTGAAAAAAAGACAACAGTCCATCAAGTTCAACCTATTTTGGATCTCCTGCGATCCCTATCTTTATATTGGAGGTTAAT
>WWET01004775.1:56571-77999 GCA_011038615.1 Limnodynastes dumerilii | reverse complement strand
AATCGGACGAATTATCGTATAGTCTATGGCACCGATATCGTTACCTCTCACTAGCGGGAAAATTGGAACAATTATCTAGAATCGCACGCTGTGACGATAATTGCTCTAGTGTGTGCTCAGCTTTATTCCCACTTGTCAGCTGACAAGCAGACAATATATTCAATATTCATTATTCAAAAATATGTATATTGTATAAAAGTTCTTTTAACAATTAAAGATTTTAAAAAATGGTCTTTTGGTGCAAAAGCTGTGAATGTGCATGTGTGTTTGTGGGGGTTGTATAAAGTGACACTTGTGTTTATAAGGAGTTTGGTCCGTCTCCTCACTTTTCCTATACCACGGGAATAGGGGGGTATAAAGTGCATTGCTAGTGAAGTGTCATCCCTTTATTAAATAAATAATAAATAAATAAATACATATTTTACAGTGCACAGGACACATTTGTGGGATCTGCTCACCATGTGACATCATTATTGACATCGCTAACAGCTGGCCTGTGCACAAGGAAATTCTTCCCTAAGTATTGGCCCACGCCCACTAATCATGCTGGCTCTCTTCAGCTGTCTCACTTCCCAATGGCTGACAGGGGGTGTTGGTGCACAGAAGCTATTTTGAAAGCTTTAAGGGTTTAAGGGTCCTCAGTCATGTTAGCTCTCAATTTAAACATATGATGTGTGGCCCAATATAGGGACTCTCAATGTTTGAGTTAGGACCACCAAAGCAGCAACGCCTTGAAATGTGTGTAACTAATGTTTCTGCTTTTTCTTTCACAGATACAATAGCATAATTAGCTACTGGCTGATATTAAACTTACACAATTGTAAAATTACATAAAAAGAGCTATTTTTATTCCTTTTGTGACTTACTATAGGTTCATTGTTTTGGAGATAGCAATGCTACGTATTGCTTTAAGTGTTAATTACAGCTATGATATCAGCACTAGTATTAGCTCCCTCTATAAAGCACTGAGGTCCAGAGCTTAGATTTCAGTCAGAGATTCTGTCAGTATGTGTGTTCATGTTAAGGGGAATAGTTACTGCTTTTCTGATCTTCACTTTGCTGAAGCCAAATCACCAAAAATCCCAATATCCAGAGATTAAGGAGGGTAAGCATATAGCCCATCAAGGCTGAAGCACTGACCGTGTGGTCGCTAGCCAATCCATTTTAGGGAGAGCTGTACGTATGTTCTGTAGTATAGTGGGACTGCGGTGTTATTTGGCTACAATGTTTATTCTATGAAATAATTTGTTACATTGTTTTTAATTCTATGTGTGAATTATGAGATTGTTGATTTTTATTCTTTAAAACAATACTTGTTACAGTGGTTTTTTATACTTGATTATTTCACTTGTTTGTTAATATGTTTTAAATGGCTAATTAAAATAATGAGTATTAACTAATGGTGATATCTATATTTTTTCTTTAGAAGTGTGCACAAGCGTCCATTAGTTCTCGGTACGCATTATACACAGGTACGTTGCAAGCCAACACCTATGATACTCCCCTCACACGGAGCACCCTTATCTTTACGTTTGCATTTATGTGCGTATAATACTTACGTACGTGCGTATGTAGCTAAACGCGCCCTCAAATGATCATTTAAATGCCTCCCCCCACCCACTTTAACTTAATTTTGTCTCCGTACGTATGTTCCCAAGTACATGCCTAATGGACTTCCGTGTGTAAACTGAATGTAAAAAGCGTAAACAAAGTTACTACGCATGCGCAGATACTCCGCACAAAAACGGATCTGTGAATACGACCCTATGTCTATATAGTTGCCATTTTCTTTCTTTAAATTGTTCAAGTTAAGGCCCTGATCCATATCTGTGCGTATGCCATTTTGCTAAACATACAGTATTTGTACATCATTTGCTACTATGCACGCTCAGAACCAACAAGACGCAAATGCTTCCTATTGAAGTTCAAACGTAAATAGCTGCGTGTCAGCTTGCTTTCTGCAGGGCACTCCAAGGGCAGGTGTGTGTGGAGGGATTTAGTCAATGAACAAGAGGGCGTGGTCGCTCATCTGAGCATATTCGGCCCTGCGCGCTCAGGATATGTCAAAACATTTTATGATTTATGTTTCTTAAGCATTTTATGTCTTGATCTGACTTTTTTTTATGGATGTAAATTTTATTCTCAAGTTGCAAAAATTATAAACATACTTTTTTTTGCTTTTTGCTTAGTCAATTCTTATCCAAATGCATATTTCTAATGTAGCTTCCTTACTGAATATTACATGAAACCTATGTTTACTGTGTTGATTGTCTTTATTCATGCACCCATGAAAGTAAATTTTACAAACCCTAAGCCCTTACAAATGTCACAATACACTTGAAATGTATAGGTGTTATGGCCAGTAAAGCTATGGGGGTGTAAGTTCAATAATAAATGCTTGACTCATGGTAAAAGTGCGTTGCTATATTAGAATAGGGTTCTTAAACTTTATTTGACCTCTTAGCCTGCACATGTCCTTGATAAACATAAAAATTGTACCCTGCACATGTCTCTCTCATATCAAGGCCTATAGTTTGCACTTGATGCAATACTCTACAGACGTTACGCAAAACTAAAGACCCAATACAAACGTCAGTTCTGTTGTAGAATTACCAAGGCCCAATCCAAGAGGGTGACGCATGCTTAGACTATAATTGATAAGCATTTTCTCAGCCAATATGCGTTGTCTATTTGCAAACATTAACAACATCAAACCACAATTTTCCAGAGCTGAACTACAAATCCTGATCCGTTTGATGGATGCCCTGGGCCCAGGACCACACTGCAACCATATCATTCGCTCACAGAGCAAAGACCAGGATTCGTCAGCTACTTAGGAGGGAGAGGAGCATCTCCCAGCTTTCGATCTCCACAGGCACCAGGCAGCCATCTTCAATGAATTCATCTACAATATGTAGACAAAGAATTCTAAATAAGTTCCTGTCTTATAGTGTAATAAATTTGCCTACTTACATGTCTTATTTTTTTCCCATACAGGTAAAATAACGTGTGTTTTATGATGATACTCATTTTTTTCTCTTCCCCATAATGCAGGACTGCAGTATTTTCCCCATTATCCATCCACACCCTCTGCCTCTGCAACAGGCGCCTCTGCAACAGCCGCAGATGAAGGATCATCTCACCCCACATCAGCGGCACAGCAAACTCCCCCTTCTCCTCATACACCATCACCAAAAATGGGCTTCTCTTTGCCACTCGACACCTCACCCTTACTCCCCTCATCTCCCTTCTGCCTCTCTTTCTCTCCCCTCTCAACCTCTACCTATTTAGTGTGTTATCCTATACCTCCACCTCCAAATCTTCTATCCCTCTTTATATTTCCTTGGAGAGGGTGCACTATGCTTTTTCTTCAATCTCTCTCTCTTTCATATCCTCATCCTCCCCTGAATTTAATTGATCTACCCCCTGCTCTTCTCCCCATTCTGACTTATAACTCCCCAACCCCCCTCCCCTGAAGTCAAATTTACCTGGTCCTGTTCTGCATGGTGCATGTCTGAAGTGCTGAAGTGCCATCTTATTCTGCTCTGCCTTTTCTAGTCTCTTACATTCTTACTGATTTATATCTGTTTCCTTACATTTTGTATCCTTTACTTGTAACCAATTGTCATTTGCATCAATACTTATGTTGCTTTTTCTTCACTCTGCAGAAACTCTGTTCTCGATGGTCCATCCTTTGACACCGTCTTTCCTTGCATGTCTGCACACTCTACAATATTAAACTCTTCATGCACTGGAATATCTAATTGTAATGAGAAGAGGATGCCAGCATTAGCGTTTTATGCTTCATGTTTTTTGTTGTGTAAATAAAATGGTATTTGCAGTTTTATAAACATAAAATGTCTTAATGATGCAATAAAAATCTGCATTAGAAATAAACTGTGTCTTTTATTGCTCACATTATCTTAGACTTGTATAAATGGTATTATGGTTTTAGAAGAACATTGGTATTAGAGTTGCACACTCACATGTTCAGAGCAGTATTAGGCATGTTCTTAGAGTGTAAGGGTTAAGAAAGTAACATCATCTTTTGCATAAACATACAAGTGTCTTTACCAATTTCAATCCAGCATCATAGTGCTGTATGTACACCCAAAAACTACCCTTAAAAGCGTGATTTAAAAAATTCAACAGCAAAATCCTTGTAGTCTGAAATTTAATGAGTTATTAATGAAAAAATAAAAAAATAAACCATATGATGTAGGGTTAAACAAAGGTTAACACAAAATAAAGGGATGTAGCATAAGCCCTATTATTTTAGTAATTACATGCCATAGCTACAAATGCTGATTTTATAACATGGACCAATAATTATAATTACCAATAATTATGGCGGTAAATGTTTTTAAACAAAAAGAACCTGAGTTGAGTGATTAATAAATAAATGTACAATATTCCTATAAATACTTAATTGTGTCAAATCTCAAGTGCACTGTCTCATAATTTCGAGATCCTCATGAAAAGGTGTTTTGAGTAAACTTTATTTCACACTTATAGCATAATGTGATCACCAATAAGGAATGTTTACGGTTTGATTTTATAACATTAGTAATTGTATCTAATCATTATATCCTTAGATGTCTGTGGGCTCAACTTCAGGGATTGAAAAGTACTACTTTTCTGTGGTAATTTTAACAATTATATTATATACACACACAAATCTCTTCAGATCATTTGTACATTTGTTAATATAATTCACTTTTATAAAAAATGTCAAGCGTTGGCCTGTGTTTGAGGAAATAACATCTACTTCATCAAGAATACTAAATCGAGACACCAGCGTCGTATGGAGCACATCTACCGGCCTCGGGCTAACCTCTTTAGAATGAGTGATGCTATGGTGGTTTGTAAATATCATCTGCAGCCTCATGTGATCATGCAAACTCTGCAGCTTGTGCAGAGTGACCTGGAGGCGAGGCATAACATCCAGATAGTAATACCACCACTGACAAAGTTATTATTTGTGTTAAATCTTTGTGCAAGTGGCAGCTTCCAGGGGCGAGTGGGAAGTTCAGCGGGTATGTCCCAGTCCTCCTTTAGCTGTGTGTTGAAGGAGGTTATGCGGGCATAATCTGCCCTTAGATGAGGAAAGACTGTTGCCAATCAAACAGCAATTCTATCAGATAGCGGTTTCCCCAATGTCATCAGGGCAGTTGATGGCACACATGTACCTCTGATACCATCGGGAGTTAATGAAGCAATTTTTTACAATCGCAAACATTTTCATTCCATCAATGTTCAGATAATCTGTGATGCCTCTCTCATTATTAGAAGCATATGTGCCAAATTTCTAGGTAGTGATTCCTTTGTCATGAGGCACTTAGGAATTTGCCATAAATTAGCACAGAGGCGAGGTGATGATAGGTGGTTGTAGGAAATGTTTACGCTTAGTCTCAATTACCAAAACATGGTTTTTTAAAAACACATTGTAATTGCCATTTTTCCTACACAGACGATGCCGCTTTCCATACCGCCTATCCATGCCACCTATCCATGCCAACTTGGTTCCTAACTTCTTTTTTTAATTCACATGCAAAACAGGAAGAGGCTTACAATGTGGAGCATATCTCCACCAGGACAACTATAGAGCGCTGTTTCATCATTTGAAAAACTCGCTTTCAGTGTCTTGACCACACTGGTGGATCCTTTATGTATGCGCCAGCTGTAGTAGGCTGTGTTGTTGTTCAGTTGTTCTGTGTGCAATATTCCATAACATACTACTGAGGAGTGGAGTTCCACTACATGAGAATGACCAGATTGCTTCCAATGATGACTCAAACACAGACGACCATGAGGATTGGAGGCCACAATCCCAGGAATCCTCTCAGATAAAACAGAGAGTTGTGGACCGGTATTTATCATTAAACCAATGTATGAATTCAGTTATGTCAACCATAGGGGCTTATACTGAGCTTGACTTACACATTATTTTGGGTGCAGATGTACACCTGAGCAATACCAAGTTCACCTGCAATGATAAACAGTTTTTAAAATGTGATGTAAGAATTGGAAATGTGATTTGTACTTTGTTTTTAAAGAAAATAATTGCTAGTATTTGTGTACTATGTGTATGCTGTAAGAAATTTTTTACACAACAATCTAAATTTCAAACATCGTTATAAAGACATTAATGTGACAAATGATTTAGCTGAGCTGTACATTTTTACCTGTATGACACTTAATCAAAAACACTGTATCAGACCCTTATTTATTCTGTCCACATTGCTATATAAATTTAAAGATGTAATAATAAAAATATTATAGGACGAGTTCCTTGGTTTTGCCTCTTAGTAGTCATTCTGTCTGGTTGTGGAGGTTGATGGCGATGAACAGGTGGTGGGGGTTCTGCAGGTGGAATGAAATCATCATTGGAAGGTGTTTCAGTGATTGATGATGCATCGGGAGTGTTGCTGTTTGCAGTTTCCTGAGGAAGAGGGTCTACTGGGAGATGTCCAGATTCATCAAAAACATTTGGGATAGTGACAGAGGGGGGAAGGAGGGGGGGAGGTTCAAGTAAGAAAAATTCCACAGTGGTTAAGGGACATTGGTTTGTGATTTGTGAGAGGCCTCTGCAGCATCTTTACCTTCCTCCTCTGTTGGTGTTATTGGTGAATCTAAAAGGAACAATAATATAAAATTATAATTTTTTTTTTCTGTTTTAGAAAAACCAGCAACTACCTCCACACCTCAAGTCATCACCATAGTGAAGATCCAGCGTAGCGATAAGTGCATGCCCCCTGCACTCCCCATTCTTGGTAGTAAATATGGACACTTACGTGTCCATATTCCTACCTTAACTATTACCACTAGGTCTGCGGCTGTTTGACAAACTTACTCATTCAATGATTCGGAAATGCTACTGCACTGGACTGGAGGTGAGTTTATAGGGAGTCCTAGGGTTAGGCTGTGGGGAGGAGCATTTTAGGGTTGGGCTGTGGGGAAGGGAGTCTTAGGGCCAGATTCAATTAGATGAAGTACGGGCTGCATTTTTTCCCGTCATATACGGTATGAAAAATGTCTCCCAAATTTTTTTTGCGGAATTAGCTTCGCACCGCAAAATACGCTGCTGCAAAGCTAATTGAATCTGGCCCTTAGGAGTCTTAGGGTCAGGCTGCAGGAAGGGCAGTCTTAAGGTCAGGCTGCAGGGAGGGCAGTCTTAGGGGTAGGCGTGAGGGGGGGGAGCCTTAGGGATAGGCTGTGGGAAGGGGAGTCTTAGGATTAGGCTGCAGGGAAGGAAGTATTAGGGTTAGGCTGTGGAGAGGAGAGAGTTAGGGTCAGGCTGTGGGGATATGAGGGTTAGTGTAATGTAAGGGGAGTTAAAAAAAATTAATGAATGCCAGGTATAACAGGTTTCCTTCCCTAAATAAGTGTCACACATCTTAATGAAGGCTGGAGACGCCAGCTGAAACGCGTCGATGAGAGGAGTCTTTTCTACATGGTAAGGAGCTGACTGTCGATTTGGGAAAGGGTGATTGTTACAGCGCTGTTTTTTCCATCTCATCAACCCCTCCCCATTCTGGTACGCTCCCTTGCTAATTCGAGTTGTATTTTGTGGCTGGACATTGCGTCCATTTGCTATTGTCATTTGTTATTTTAAAATTAAAAATATTTTTAGTGTTTCATTCAGTATCCTCTTCTCTATTTTTTGTATGTTTTGTGATTGAGGATTTGAGGTCCACCTACTACGGGCGGATTGCAAGCGGAGTTCTTGTGAAAATTCTGACAAATATATTTAAAGCAATGTAAGTTTTAAACTTATCAATGAGTATGTTGAGGTTATCAACTCATATAGGAGGGGGTGGTCTGTTAAGACTAATGCCACGAACCCATCGTAATCCATAGTCCCATTTTTTACTTATAAACTTTTCCTTTTTAATAAAAAAAAACTCAGTCTAAATAGGACAGGAGGAACAATTCCATTTTCCTTATTTTTCTTCTTCATGATTATGATATGATAATGAGGGGGCACAGTGTGAGTGTGTATAATGAGGGGGCACAGTGTGAGTGTGTGTAATGAGGGGGCACAGTGTGAGTGTATATAATGAGGGGGCACAGTGTGAGTGTGTATAATGAGGGGGCACAGTGTGAGTGTGTATAATGAGGGGGCACAGTGTGAGTGTGTATAATGAGGGGGCACAGTGTGAGTGTGTATAATGAGGGGGCACAGTGTGAGTGTGTATAATGAGGGGGCACAGTGTGAGTGTGTATAATGAGGGGGCACAGTGTGAGTGTGTATAATGAGGGGGCACAGTGTGAGTGTGTATAATGAGGGGGCACAGTGTGAGTGTGTATAATGAGGGGGCACAGTGTGAGTGTGTATAATGAGGGGGCACAGTGTGAGTGTGTATAATGAGGGGGCACAGTGTGAGTGTGTATAATGAGGGGGCACAGTGTGAGTGTGTATAATGAGGGGGCACAGTGTGAGTGTGTATAATGAGGGGGCACAGTGTGAGTGTGTATAATGAGGGGGCACAGTGTGAGTGTGTATAATGAGGGGGCACAGTGTGAGTGTGTATAATGAGGGGGCACAGTGTGAGTGTGTATAATGAGGGGGCACAGTGTGAGTGTGTATAATGAGGGGGCACAGTGTGAGTGTGTATAATGAGGGGGCACAGTGTGAGTGTGTATAATGAGGGGGCACAGTGTGAGTGTGTATAATGAGGGGGCACAGTGTGAGTGTGTATAATGAGGGGGCACAGTGTGAGTGTGTATAATGAGGGGGCACAGTGTGAGTGTGTATAATGAGGGGGCACAGTGTGAGTGTGTATAATGAGGGGGCACAGTGTGAGTGTGTATAATGAGGGGGCACAGTGTGAGTGTGTATAATGAGGGGGCACAGTGTGAGTGTGTATAATGAGGGGGCACAGTGTGAGTGTGTATAATGAGGGGGCACAGTGTGAGTGTGTATAATGAGGGGGCACAGTGTGAGTGTGTATAATGAGGGGGCACAGTGTGAGTGTGTATAATGAGGGGGCACAGTGTGAGTGTGTATAATGAGGGGGCACAGTGTGAGTGTGTATAATGAGGGGGCACAGTGTGAGTGTGTATAATGAGGGGGCACAGTGTGAGTGTGTATAATGAGGGGGCACAGTGTGAGTGTGTATAATGAGGGGGCACAGTGTGAGTGTGTATAATGAGGGGGCACAGTGTGAGTGTGTATAATGAGGGGGCACAGTGTGAGTGTGTATAATGAGGGGGCACAGTGTGAGTGTGTATAATGAGGGGGCACAGTGTGAGTGTGTATAATGAGGGGGCACAGTGTGAGTGTGTATAATGAGGGGGCACAGTGTGAGTGTGTATAATGAGGGGGCACAGTGTGAGTGTGTATAATGAGGGGGCACAGTGTGAGTGTGTATAATGAGGGGGCACAGTGTGAGTGTGTATAATGAGGGGGCACAGTGTGAGTGTGTATAATGAGGGGGCACAGTGTGAGTGTGTATAATGAGGGGGCACAGTGTGAGTGTGTATAATGAGGGGGCACAGTGTGAGTGTGTATAATGAGGGGGCACAGTGTGAGTGTGTATAATGAGGGGGCACAGTGTGAGTGTGTATAATGAGGGGGCACAGTGTGAGTGTGTATAATGAGGGGGCACAGTGTGAGTGTGTATAATGAGGGGGCACAGTGTGAGTGTGTATAATGAGGGGGCACAGTGTGAGTGTGTATAATGAGGGGGCACAGTGTGAGTGTGTATAATGAGGGGGCACAGTGTGAGTGTGTATAATGAGGGGGCACAGTGTGAGTGTGTATAATGAGGGGGCACAGTGTGAGTGTGTATAATGAGGGGGCACAGTGTGAGTGTGTATAATGAGGGGGCACAGTGTGAGTGTGTATAATGAGGGGGCACAGTGTGAGTGTGTATAATGAGGGGGCACAGTGTGAGTGTGTATAATGAGGGGGCACAGTGTGAGTGTGTATAATGAGGGGGCACAGTGTGAGTGTGTATAATGAGGGGGCACAGTGTGAGTGTGTATAATGAGGGGGCACAGTGTGAGTGTGTATAATGAGGGGGCACAGTGTGAGTGTGTATAATGAGGGGGCACAGTGTGAGTGTGTATAATGAGGGGGCACAGTGTGAGTGTGTATAATGAGGGGGCACAGTGTGAGTGTGTATAATGAGGGGGCACAGTGTGAGTGTGTATAATGAGGGGGCACAGTGTGAGTGTGTATAATGAGGGGGCACAGTGTGAGTGTGTATAATGAGGGGGCACAGTGTGAGTGTGTATAATGAGGGGGCACAGTGTGAGTGTGTATAATGAGGGGGCACAGTGTGAGTGTGTATAATGAGGGGGCACAGTGTGAGTGTGTATAATGAGGGGGCACAGTGTGAGTGTGTATAATGAGGGGGCACAGTGTGAGTGTGTATAATGAGGGGGCACAGTGTGAGTGTGTATAATGAGGGGGCACAGTGTGAGTGTGTATAATGAGGGGGCACAGTGTGAGTGTGTATAATGAGGGGGCACAGTGTGAGTGTGTATAATGAGGGGGCACAGTGTGAGTGTGTATAATGAGGGGGCACAGTGTGAGTGTGTATAATGAGGGGGCACAGTGTGAGTGTGTATAATGAGGGGGCACAGTGTGAGTGTGTATAATGAGGGGGCACAGTGTGAGTGTGTATAATGAGGGGGCACAGTGTGCCCATAGCAACCAATCAGATTCTGGCTGACATTCTCTAGTATGTAATAGGAAAGTGAGAGCTAGAATCTGATTGGTTGCTATGGGCAATATCTCCATTTTTACAAACCCACAGCTTAGTAAATCTGGCCCCTGATGTGCAATACTCTGGTGAAATTCAACTCATCAGATACAGGAACAGACTGGCTCCACTGAATAGAGCTTGCAGTAATATTACTAAGAGATCTAAGAACCGTAATGAGTGTAGAGGTAAAAACCATGTACATATTCAGATTTATAAAAGTATATACATGGAATTGCTGTTCTGTTATATATATATATATATATATATATATTTTTTTTAACAAATTAATTCACTATAGGGCTAGGAAGAGCAGATGCTTATTCCCAGAGGCAGTCTGCAGGAAGGACACACTCATTTTGTCGTATCTAGAACAGATGCTTACATTACATTACCTGCAATGTTTATTAGCACATTATAGCATCTGTTTACTTACAGAAACTCTGATGAATGAGCAATTTCAAGTTGTAATGAGCTGCAATTATTTATCTGCATACTCAGATGGTGTTAGGCAAAAACATTAATTTCATAACATGATAGCTTAGCATATGTATGCATACATAACTGTGTGTGTGTAGAAATGCAGAGTAGAATATGGAACCTAACTTAAATGAGTAAATTATGAGTAAATTATGGTGGGCTGCACTATTCTGGTGAAATATATCTATGCCAAATACAAATACATTTTTATAGGATTAATGTAATGTAAAGAGTATCCCACCATCACTTTAAATAAAGAGAAAGTTTCTTTGAGATTTTAATGAGCATATTGTACCTAGCATATCTTGGCATCAATGATTAATCATCTAGCACAAAGAACAAGAATTATTCTCTGAGATTAAATTGCAACAATGAGAATATAAAAGTAGATAAACTACTCTAATCAGTTTCCGAAGCTGAAATTTAGAGGTGGTAGTATAGATATTTGGAAGTTGCGGTATGGAAACAAAAAGTGAATGGGAATTTATAGTTTTTCTGTTAAATCTGTTAGAAAAGTGTCAATAAGGCATAGCAACATATACTGTGAATCATAAAATGTCTATTGGTTGTTGATGCCACACATTATATAGCCAGCAAAGATAAAACTCCCATAGGTCTCATCTTTATTTTGCGGCTGGATTGTATTCCATCTGTTTTTGCATTCTTCACGTTGGGCATGCATTCACAAATGGTAAACAATTTGCTCTATCTAGACTTCTGATAAATTACACTTCCAACAACTTTGGACAGATGACTAGTATGTATTCACAACTGGACAGGACAGTTAGCATTGCAATATACAATATAGGCATACTAACTTTACAGATGCAGATCCTTCTAAACTGCCGCCATTTTAAGCTTGCAGGGGTTGGAAAACTTAAGGTATGACATGTTTCTTGGAAGCTAATCCGTTCCTATATTAACATAGAGAATTGACTTGTTCGACTGCAAATAAATTATCTGCCATTGGGCTAACTCCTCCCTAAAAGTTACATAAGGGATGCAGTTGCCAGTACATACGCCTTGTTTGCAGCAATGATACAACTGAAAGTTTAAGTTGGCTGTACCATTGCTGACAGCTTTTTAATCAAGAATATGAACATTCCATAACAGGTACTCTGTTGAATGGCATATTTTTGACAAGGTACCCATTCCGGTTAGGGTTAGACTAACCAGTGGAGATTGTAATAGATATAGTGTGGCCAGATATAACTAAAGAGATATACTGTGCCCCGATAAATTGTAATAGATATAGTGTGGGCAGATATAACTAAAGAGATATACTGTGCCCCAATAGATTGTAATAGATATAGTGTGGCCAGATATAAGTAAATAGATATACTGTATCTTTCATGGTTCCTAGGGCAATACTGATACATTGTTTATGGGAATGTTCTTATATCAGGAGATTTTAGAAACAGGTACATCATTTTCCAATGGGATTAGGCACTTAAATATGCCATCAAATACCCTTAGGGCCTAAATACATGATTGCTTCAAAATAACTGCTTAATATGAGGCAATGCATTTATTAGAAGATCCCCCTATTCTGCTTGAGACTAATATTTAGGGATGAATGTCTCCATATGTTTGGTGGATTGGAGATCACCCACTGAGGCTTTGTATTTTCTTTCATGTGATAAATGTGCCCCCCTTTTTTTGTTCTTCAATTATTTTGTGGTCAACCCCATATAATATTATTTTAGTAACTTTGTCAAATGCTATATTGTTAACTGAATCTCTTGTACACTGTGGATAGGGCTACCTTCACTCTTCATGCATATGTCTGTGCTTAAGTTGTTTGATTATGTACGTGCTTAACAAACCGCGTCCTTAATGCCCCATTTAAATGCCCCCCCTCCCACTTTTTCTAACTTCCTTCTTACGGAGGACTGGCACACTCCTTTTTATTTATCTTACTAAGAATAGACTTGAAGTCCGTGTTTAATGTATTCCATACGTTACACCTGGATTTCATACATAAGTTTGTGTTCTGGGCATGCACAATTTATCTGTTCCTAAAAATATGCAATAGTCCTTAACTACAATCCAGATTACAGCATGTGAACAGTTAATAAATCTTAAGGTAGGGGGTTAGATGACATCATACCGTATGAGTGAACAGAGGCCACTTCTTTGGACCTATGCTGCCATGGCAGTCAGAGCTATCAGTCAGAACTCTGCTATCTTGTCAATTCAATCACCTGCCTTTGTGCGCCCTGATGGCACACGCTAGGGGTTTAATGGTGAGAGCGAGGAGGGCTGGAGATAGGGCACAGCCCTACTTAGTGCCTCATCCCAAATTGAATGGGTCAGAGGTATACCCATTAACGCACACCTGCGCCGCCGGGGCTGAATACAAAAGCTGAATCTATCTTATGAAGCATTGACCAAAGCCAAAGAAATCAAGGACCTCCCACAGGTATCCCCACTCCACGAATCAAAGGCCCTGGCAGCGTCAAGTGACACCACCACTGCCCTCTCAACGGTTTCATGAGAAACCTGGAGATGCATGAAAAGCCTAAGGAGATTAATAGACATGGATTTACTGGGCATGAAGCCGTCTGATTCGAGTGCACTATTTGAAGGATTACTCTAAGTCTTGTAGCTAGGAGTTTGGCAAATATCTTGATGTCTGATGTAAGCTTTGAAATTGGTCTGTATGATTCTGGCAAGGCAGGGTCCTTACCTGGTTTGGGGATCACTACTATTAGAGCCTCAGACATAGACGGTGGAAGCGAGCCATGCTCTAAGAGGCGTTCAAATATCTATAACAACTGTGGGAGAAAAAATATTTAAATGGCTTAAACAGTTCTATGGGCAACCCATCTTTCCCAGGGGCCTTATGTTTGGGAAAAGATTGTAACACCTCTTCCAATTCCTCAGCTGTGAATGGGGCCTCAAGACTAGGAGCGGCTTCCGTGGTGAGCCTAGGTAGATCAACGGCATAAAGATAGGTCCTAAGATAATCCAGGGAGTATGAGGCTTTAGAAGCGTACACAGATCTAGTATTGGAAAAACACGTGTGCAATGTCAGGGGGCCTATACTTGGCTTCAACCTTATCATCCAATATTAAAAAGATGTGATTGTTGGATTGTTCCTCCCTAGCCATTAACCCATATAGGCACCCCCAACATCCGATTGCTCGTAGTTTAGATGACCAGAAAAAAGTAGGCGTCAACTAGCCTTTGCAAACAGGTGGTTTGACCATTCCTTCTGAACCCTTAACCAGGGGTGTATATCAACCATGGCCCGTGTCCGCACATATTGTGCTTCCTGGAGCCTACATTCGCTCTCCAATGCCCCCTACAATGCCCTATGGAATTTCTTTATACCTGCCATCGGGACCGAAACTAGGGGTGTGCGATAGGGTCGGTCGCCAAGAGCACCAAGCCAAAGGAGGTCACCATTAGGTTCATTTTTAAGGTTAAGCTGGTTATTAATTCAAGGCAGGGGGAGCCATTTTTCTATTATGCCCCTAGCACTAAAATTTCTAGTTACAGCTCTGCCTGCCACACTGATCAAAGTGCCCATAACAACTGCTTTAAATGCATCCCATAGTATTGAGGGACCCCTGTTTCCCGATTGAGCCCAAAATTATTCCCTCACTCAGTCACCAAGTCTGAACCTGCTCCCATTAACTGTAGCCAAAATTAATTTAATTTCCAGAATTTTTGGCCTGTATCCTCCAAAACGGCTATATTCAGTTCTACAGGGGAGTGATCAGACCCCCTCTCCTAATTGGCCAATGTCCTGGGTGCTGGGAAACAGCCGGGACACATCTGAGGGAAGGATAGGACGGCCCCTTTTCCTGATTGGTCACTGTCGCTAGGCAACAGCGAGACACACTGATGGCGGTGCTCATGCAGGGAGAAGTGCGGCGTATGGTCTCAACGGAGACAGCCGCATCAGCGCTAGAACCGGCTGGAGGGGTGAGTTTATTACATGCTGCCTGAGGCAAGCTGCAGCATGTAACATCTGGTAGGCCTTTTATACACTTAAGATGATACCCTTTCGTCTCAGCACGGGAAATATTCACGTTAGGAGCAATTGCCAAACCACCTGGAAGCCATTCTGGGCTCTGGACTCACAATTCTGTCCCACGACACCACCAGTTCCAAGGGGTGCCGACAGCAGGGCACTCACACTGCTCCTTGTGAGATGAGCAGCTCAAAGTCACTAAGAGGGAGGCTGAGAGCTGTAGCTGTCACCACTCATGCAACAGCCGGGCGGTCTCCTCTGTCTCTGATGTCGGCAGCATGGCGGAACCAAAGCGGAGGCTTCCTCTATCGTCCCCACACGCTCCCTGAGGCAGATAAGCACTGCAGTGCTGAGTGGAAGCCTTTAAGCAGGATGTTTGTGAGGATTATAGTGGAAGAGCAGGGACTCAGCGTTCTACTCCATCTTAGCTCAAGCTTCACCCCTTTCTAGTCTATTGTTCTGCTAGATCAATTTCCTTAACTCTTCAGGGAATATTTACTATCCAGTGGTAGTGAGTGGTGGTTTAATTAAAAAGAAAAATATGAAAAAGTCTGAAAATGCATCATGCAATGTGTATGACAGGACATGGTGACATGTGAGGAACAACAATAGCCAGCATGTCCTGTCACCCTGTCCGTACTTGTCGCTAGTGCCCCCATAAACAGCAAACACTACACTGTTATCTCAACATATACCCACACATAATAAAATAATAAAATAATGTACAAAGCAGTGTTTTAGTACTTCAGTGTTGAGTGATGTACTTCAGAGATTCTTGGCTGTTAATGTTGTCATCAGAGGCAACCCATGCTGAAATGACTTCTGTCCTGAAAGCTGCCACCCAGAGAATGACAGCAGTGTCATCCGACACCTCTATTTGTAAGCTTTGCCAGCATAACAAAAGCACAGCATACAAATAGAGGTGTTGTGTGACACTGCTGTTATCCTCCATCCTCCAACGAGTTACCTCCGACAACAACATTAGTAGCCATGAACCTCTGAAGCACATCACTCAAGTAAATTACATGATTTAGTTATTAAAACTAGAGATGAGCGCCGACTCCCGTGTTTTGGTTTGGTTTTGGTTCTAAATCTTCATTGTGTTTTTGTTTTTGTTTTGTAAAAAATAAATTAAATGTTTTGGTTTGGGATCTGTATATTATTTTAATAATTTAAAAAATTAAAATCAAGTAATTTTTATGCATGTGTGCTCTTAAAGCATTATTAATATGACTAATATTCATTTCCAGTCAGTCCTAATAAAACTGGACCACCTCACAGCTCACAAGATTGGGGTTGGTTGGTACATGCTACCATATATTGGGCCAGATTTACTAATCTGCGGGTTTGGAAAAGTGGAGATGTTGCCTATAGCAATCAATCAGATTAAAGCTTTCAGTTTCTTTTTACATAATAGAGAATGGCAGCTAAAATCTGATTGGTTGCTATAGGCAACATCTCCTATTTTCCAAACCCACAGCCTTGTCTAATATCCCACTCTCAACTTTGTGACAATTGTCAAATGTATTATCATTGCTATTGTAACATATAAACAATATGAGGTATTATTTGACATGACAGTCTGCTTTTTTACCCTGCCAGAACTAGCAGATCAGTGTTATATGGCTTCACCTGTGGTGAAAACATGCACACTGATCAGGTTACAGACATGTAAGATGACTATTAATGATATTCAAGGAAGTTATTTGACACTTCCTTGAATATCAACTTATCGGAGTGTTTTGTATCCAGCACAGTTAAAAGTTGTTAGAAACATTTTTTTGCCTCACTCACAAAGACAGGAACAAGCCCACGCTTTCTATCTTCTTCTATTGCAGCTTTTAAGGTCTCTCCTCGAAGAGAAAAATTTTCATCCACTGGCAAAAACCGGACTTTTACCAGAGAAATGAGAGCAGCCTTTTCCACTGAAGAATGAGCCTGCAAAAAAACAAAACTGCTGTTTTTAGATGATACTTAGCGAACTTGTTTTTAAGCGCTTTTTTTGTAATAAAACAAAATAAAAAATAAAACATTGTTTAGTTTAAAACAACAAATCCAAAATTAAGCAAAACAATCAATTTACACATACTGAATGCATAAGTACTCTGTGAGCCAGATTTACTAATCTGCGGGTTTGGAAAAGTGGAGATGTTGCCTATAGCAATCAATCAGATTAAAGCTTTCAGTTTCTTTTTACATAATAGAGAATGGCAGCTAAAATCTGATTGGTTGCTATAGGCAACATCTCCTATTTTCCAAACCCACAGCCTTGTCTAATATCCCACTCTCAACTTTGTGACAATTGTCAAATGTATTATCATTGCTATTGTTATATAACATATAAAAGGACAATATCTATGGTCCCTTCCACAGTAAATATATACTTTTATGTTGGGGAAAAATATCAACTTCGAGTGGAGGATGTACCACAGTTGAACCCACCACCTGGTTAATTGACTCTCATTAACCCTGTACAGATCCAACTTTTATTAAGATCTCAATACTGACCAGCTTTACTATCACACTGTTATTTAGACTTGGGATTGGAAACATCACCTCTCAACTCTAATGCTGTTTGCAACAGATGAAATATGACTCCCCTGCAATCAACATGGTTTAGCCCAGGAGTAACTAAGTTCAAGCACTTAACTAGGTCTGGATCCAGCCCATAGACCTTAACGAGAAATTTCCTGGTAGACCGAAGAAGAAAAAAAAATGTCAGGTACCACCTCTGCCTTCGTTTATTAAGACATTTAATCCCTAAACTTTAATCCAAGGAACTGCTAGGACCAGGAGTGAGGAGGTTCATGTCATTTACTAGATATGAATTTTCTGTGACACTTCAACAAACACAGATAAGAGACACACACTTTTAAGTGATGTTTGCTCTTGCATTATATTATTAACTTTATTAAATTGCTCTGGCTCCAATGTGAGAGAATAAAATTGTTCATCTTGTAATAGAGAGGCGGATTCACAGCCCTGGACGTATTGCACATACGTCCTTAATTTACCGATAATAGCAGCGTAGTAACTATTTTACGTAATCTATGTATCGTTTTGTTACGCAGATTAAATATATGCAGTCTTTAAGACCGCACATACACAATCTACGTAACAAAATGATACGTAGATTACGTAAAATAGTTACTAAGCATGCGTGGTAGCTATTATCGGTAAATTAAGGACATATGTGCAATACATCCGGGGCTGTGAATCTGGCCCAGAGTATTTATATTTCTGTTCATTTTTACAATTATGTGCACTGTATTGTGCTTATATAGCTCCTAAAAGAACTACAAGTCACAGTTATACTAGTTGTTATTGGCTGTCAGCCCTCCCTTTTAATTCTGTAAGTTATTTTTTTAAGGTTGAATTACTTGCTTCAGTCTCATTTGCTTCTCTATAGCATTACATAATTCTGTGTAGTTTATGATGTTATTATTAGAGGTGACATGCTTTATATCACAGGAACATTGTTCAAAAGTCAAAACTATAAAAAGCATAATCTATGACTACAATAAATAACTCCCTTGTTCATAGTAATGTTTTTTTCCTTGTCAATCCCACTAAATATGAGTCACAGATAAAAATTTTGGTTAATCCTATTCCTGATATTGAAATAAATTCTTGATATAAACTTTTTTACAGTTTCAGCACTGCAGCAATTTAATGGTGCAAGACATGAACTTTCTTTTAAGCATTAATGTTAGCAGCACCAGTAAGTTACCCAAATAACTTATCTGCACATTTGGACAGTAAAATAGCAGATTTCCCTAAAACCTCTATTTTACATAAAAAAAAGTATATACATTATTATTATTTGTTCACATTTTCACATTATATTGGCTGAAAAATAATTTTTACAAAAATGCCAAAGTTACAAGAAGTAGAAACTTATTGACAAAAAGCAAATGTTATGCTGTTTATAGACCTTTAAATCAAGGTTGCCGACTCTCCCGGAATATCTGGCAGACTCCCGAAATTTGGGCAGTTCTCCTGGTATCCCGGCAGAACCGGCAAATCTCCCGCAAGTCTCTACCCCCTATTAAACTCTATTGTAATCCTTAAAGTTACTAGGGATGAGCGGGACTTAATTATGTAATCAAGCCCCGCCCACCCCTAGAACACTAGAGATCACAATAGTGAGTAACAGGGGGCGTGGTTAATTACGTGATTTGCATAAATCATGTCATTAACCCCCACCCCTTGCAGGCATCAATGACTTCCCTCCGGGATCTCCTGGAGGGAAGCCTTAAAAAGTAGGCAACCTTGCTTTAAATAAATGAAAAAAAAAAAAGTTTAGGATTAATATGTGTTTGTTTATTATATAGATCCAGATGTGGCCTGGCTCTGTATAGTGTATGTTCTATGGGTTTTGGTCTGTTCTTCTCTCAATATGTAGCAGTCCCTAGAATGCTGTCTGTATTGGGTGGCAGTTGCTAGGATGCTGTCTGTATTGGGTGGCAGTTGCTAGGATGCTGTCTGTATTGGGTAGCAGTTGCTAGGATGCTGTCTATATCGGGTAGCAGTTGCTTGGATGCTGTCTGTAAACACATTTGTTTTTCAACAACATTTTCAGTTAATTACCTTATTAATTACTTACTTATTTATTAGTTTGACAAAACTATGGCCCTGATCACAAATAGGTGCATAAGAAGATTTACTGTAGTCTCTTGCGTCCCCTTGACAAGTAACATCGGCACATGCGTGTGCCAGATGTTATGTGTTGTAACTCCCTCTTGTTTTCCGTATGTTTAATCCCCGCCAGACAGACAAGGTAAGGCATGTTAATCAAAGTCCGGGGACAGAGATCAGCAGTTCCACACGGATCTGCGTCCGTGCATAGAAGGGAGTGATAGAGGTATGCGCTCCCCTCTCCCGTGCCGAGTTACTGATCTCTGTGCACACAGAAGTCGCGTAGAAATATGTATCGGGTCCAAAGACTTTTATTGAGGTTATTAACTTGTTCTATTATAGGTCTCAATTTTATTGCATGTTTTATTAGCCTTACCTACCACTAATGTAGCTGTTGATAATGCTGGGCTAACCCTGTCCACTTTTGTGTTGACCCCGCATACAAATGATCTGGTCCCATTCACATGAGGCCACTTCAAGAGATTTTTGCAGCGCCACTTTAGTACTCCACTACATCCCTGAATAGGAGGGTTGTTACTTGGCTCCTCTTTCCCCTGCACAGATGAACAACTGATTTGTGCCAACTGATTTGTGCTTCCTTGTGACTTTTTGTCGATGCCCAACACTGGAACAGACCAGGTTGCAGAGGGTCTTTTCTGCAGTCACTTGGTTTGTCCCACTATTATGATCCAACAGAGTACAGCAATATATACACAAAATGGAAATTGCTCGGATCAATTGCAAATTGCAAACAATTGCATGAAAGGCCAGGGGGGTAATCTGTTAGCCTCAGAAACACAGGAAAGGAAATGCCCCAGCAACACTGCCATTAACCAGTAACAGACTATACCATTCTATCTGTAACATAAAATGCATATTTGCAAATATTTGATAAGCCACCAGCCACCATAAAGGCCTTTATGCTCATGTTGGTCCTAACATTCACAGCAAGAGTACAGCAATAAACGACCAGCTGCTGGCAAGTTGGCACAAATACTTCTAATAAGGAAAGAAACATCACAAACAACCAATGTATATTGAATGAAAATGTTTTTATTGTAATAAATATATTTCTTTTCTCCCAATGGTTTTAGGGTTACATGTGTCACATCAACTTCCCCAATAACATTGCAAATTCAGTAAATTATAGAAATTGCTGTTTAACTGAAACAAGTACTGTATTTTATTATCTAAGGTTGTATATATAAAATGGGTCATTCTAAATATAAATGTCCTCAGCACCATTTCCAGTTCCAGTTAAAGGAGGATTGGAACATTCCCTCTGAACTTTCCACTCGCTCCTGGAAACTCTCACTATGACAAAAAGGTAACACTGCTAACAATTTTGTAAGTTACTATATTGCTGTTGGAGTTTTCCCCCTTGACTCCAGGTCACTCAGTAACAACTTTAGAGTTTCTAGAATGACACCAGGTCACACCTGGGCAATATACGGCCCGTGGGCCACATACGGCCCTTTGGCAATCCCTGTCCGGCCCGCGTACATGCTTCCCAACTGTCCCTATTCCCACCCCATAACTTGTCCCGAGAGACCAGACTCTCGGGACAAAGTTGTTTTTCGTTTTTTTTTTGTAAAGCCCTCCCCCACGTCATATGT
>WWET01004775.1:18998-34372 GCA_011038615.1 Limnodynastes dumerilii | reverse complement strand
CTGGATATGTTTAAGAAAGGATTAGATATATTTTTAGCAGAAAAGGACATTCAGGGTTACCAGGACCGCTAATTTAAATAAAGGACAGTAGTGGTTTATTTTATTTATTTATTTATTTATTTATTATGATTGCAACAGTTTGGAGGTTGCTTCATATGGATTAACTTCAAATATAAAGATTCGCAGGAGCACTAATTTAAATAAAGGACAGTAGTGGAGCCAGGGAGAAATTTATTTATTTATTTATTATGATTGCAACAGTTTGGAGGTTGCTTCATATGGATTAACTTCAAATATAAAGATAGGGATCGCAGGAGATCCAAATTAGGTTGAACTTGATGGACTGTTGTCTTTTATCAACCTCAGCAACTATGTAACTATGTAACATCGGTGAGGAAAGGATTGCTATGGTTAGTGGCTATAGAAAACCAACAATTATACAGAGATGGTAGTCTAGCAGAAAAGGAATAAAACAATGGTTCAAGTCCAATATATTTATCAATAGTGCAGAACACAGGTGTCAAATCGCAGTTCAGCTGAGGAGAGGTTATATAGAAAAGAATCAGTAAATCAGGAAACACAACAACAAAAGCTGGGAGCACAACCTGACAAAGCAAAAATTTGGCAACTAATGACACAGGTGACCAGCCTCAGATTGGCCTGGATTCACACTACCGGACGTAATGCTTATATATCTGTATTTAATAGATAGTTACTACTGCGCATGCGTAGTAACTATTTTATGTAATTTACATATTGTTTCGTTACGGGGATTGCGTATATGTGGTCTTTAATACGAAACCAAACGTAGATTATGTAAAATAATTACTACGCCTGCACAGCATCAACTATCGGTTAAATACGGACGTATAAGCAATACATCCGGTAGTGTGAATCCGTGCTCAAAGTAATAACCATTGGCACTTTATTAATAACAACCAATAATTCTATAGTTCACTCAATCTGCTAACCTGAAAAAAAAGAGCAGAAATAACAAAAAATTGTAGCGCTCTGAGTAAAACTATAGAATTTAATTAATATTTAAAAAGCAATGAATACAATAAAAGTATGTAAAAAATATATATAAGCTCTTAGCTAGATTAAGTACAAGACCTTAAATGCTGCTGCAATCACCCTGACTAGTAAGTTACAACAAATAAAGTTATGCCACAAAGCAATCAAATTAATTAGCTGTAACTCTAATAGACATAAATTTGAAAAAGATCCACCGAAGATATTTCTCGATTGACAGTGATGAATTAGTACAATAAACACTAAAGAGGTGTGGTAAAAAAAAACAGAAAAAAAACAGAAACTGTTGCAGAAAGCAAATGAACTCAATAAAACTGTAAAAATATATAGTTGAATAATGGCTAATAATATTGAGGTAGATTCCAGAATTAAGTGACTTGTAAGGTCACAGTAGAGTCTTATCGATGGTAAGAATTATGAATGATCCTAACCAGACTCATATTAATAATGTAGTGTACACTCTGGAAGAAAGAAAATGAAAAGTCTCGGAACAACACACTGCAATGGTGGTGCTGGTATAAGTAAATGATACACTGTAGAAACAACATTGCTGGACTACTGGTCATTGGTGAAAAAGTTTAGCAGCAAAGGGTCTGTACTAAAGACAACCCTTACGTGTTTCTCCTACTTGGTTTCGTCAGAGAGCATGAATACTGAGTCTGGGAGTGTCTGGTTATATATTGCTTGTTCACAGGTGGTTTTCATTATAGGTAATTATCCAACATAAAACATTAGTGTGTGCTAAGAAGATCTTGAGGAATTCTCAAAACCAACTTCAACAGCAAATGAGTAATATAATACATAAACCTTTCTTAATAAATAAATAAATAAATACATAAATACATAAACAAAATTAAACAGAAAGAAAGCACATTAGCAAGTCTAGTGAGCGACTCATAATACAGCAACAGTATAACTAACAATATCATTATAAATTATTAGTGAGAGTTGTTCTTCTTCAGGATATTTCTGTGATGTTCTAGAAAACTAACAGAAAGCTGTTTCCTTGTTCTCCCAACATAGTCCATGCTGCATTGGCATTTGATCAGGTAAACAACAAAACAGCTTTTGCAGCTTATATAACTATTGATTTTATAAATTGAGCCTTTTATCCTTTTTGGAAGCACGGCACAGCCGCCTGGAGGAACCACACCATTAAAGTAGTGTGTATCACATCATCTTCTACTTGGGATTTAAAAAAGGTTTGTTCCATCTACCCTACAAGCGTGTTTTATTATCTGAATTTTCCCACTATATATTAGTGAAACGGTCACCAGTAGTCCGGCTATGTTGTTTCTACAGTGAATCATTTACTTATAACGGCACCACCATTGCAGCCTTCTTCTTTCTTCCATAGGGTACACTACATTATCAATAAGAATTTGGTTTGCATCATTCATAATTCTTACCATCAATAAGACTCTACTGTGACCTTACAAGTCACTTCATCCTGGAATCTACCTCAATATTATTAGACATTATTCAACTATATATTTTTACAGTTTCATTGAGTTAATTTTCTTTTTTGCAACAGTTTCTGTTTTTTTTCATTTTTTTACCACACCTCTTTAGTGTCTATTGTACTAATTCATCACTGTCAATCGAAAAATATCTTTGGTGGATCTTTTTCACATTTATGTCTATTAGAGTTACTACTAATCAATTTGATTGCTTTGTGGCATAACTTTGTTTGTTGTAACTTACTAGTCAGGGTGATTGCAACAGCATTTAAGGTCTTGTAATTAATCTGGCTAATTGCTTATATATTTGTATTGCATACTTTTAGGGCCTGATTCAGAGATACGATTTCCACGGCACTTAGGAGCGTATAGTTAAGATCCTAGAAAATTCGCAAAACTGCGCATGTGTAGTAATAGTGCAACGCCGTCTACGTAGCGGTTAGGAGCGTAAATTCGCTAAGAGCGTAAGTTTGAATCGCACGCAAGCACTTAAGATCTTAAGTGCAGCGAATCTTTAAGATCTTAAGGATTTGCATGGAAATGGGCGGGGGGAGGCAGGGAAATGAGGGAAAGTGGGCGCGGGCTGGAGAGGAGAGATTGGATGGCTCTAGAGACACACATGGAGGGGGAGATTGGATGGCTTTAGAGACACACAAGAGGGCAAGAAAGGCTGGATGGAGGTATATTTAGTATGTGTAGATTTCTATACTTTATTAGCTAATTCCTCATATAGTTCTACTTTCAGAATGTTGCTTTAATTGAATGTAGCCCAGTAACATGTTTTGTGTATTTGTATGTGTATTGTATAGCAAAAACTAGGTTGAAATGTGTATTATATGATGATAACTAGGATGCAATGTGTATTGTATGGTGATAACTAGAGTGCAGTGTGTATGGTATGGATATAGGGCCTGATTCAGAGATACGATTTCCACGGCACTTAGGAGTGGTTAGGAGCGTAAATTTGCTAAGATCGTAAGTTTGAATCGATCGCAAGCACTTAAGATCTTAAGTGCTGCGAATCTTTAAGATCTTAAGGATTTGCATTGAAATGGGCGGGGGGAGGCAGGGAAATGAGGGAAAGTGGGCGCCGGATGACACTTGGGATCTTAAATATATGCTACTACGTCACTTAAGATCCCAAATGACAGCGCAGAGTTAGGGCTAGTCAATGGTGGTCTAAGTTTAAGATCCACCGCTGTTTGCAAGGGAAGTGACTCTTTATGCAGTGGGCTGGAACCTGCTAGGATATTAACATTAGATGCGTATATTTGCGATCTTTTCGCAATCGCATCTCTGAATCAGCCCCTTAATGTATTCATTGCTTTTTAAATATTAATTAAACTCTATATTTTTACTCAGAACGCTACTATTTTTTCTTATTTCTGTTCATATTATCCTCAGATCACAGGGGATTGATTCCTTGCAAGACATTTGCAGAGAGAGGACTAAAAGCAACAAGCCTTTGCAAACAAGATTCCACTGAAATTGATCAATTGAAATTGATCTAGAAGAAGCAACCTCCAATCTTTTGCAATCTAAAAAAATCCATGCTGACCCAAAATGACAGTTCTATTTTTCCCTGGCCCCACTACTGTCCGTCTTTTAATTAATAGTCCTGCTAACCCTGGATGCTCTTTTCTGCAAAAAATTTGTCTACCTCTTTCTTAAACATATCAAGTAAATCTGCCATCACAGCCGTCCACAGTGAAATTCCATATCTTGACTGCCCTTACTGTAAAGAACCCTTTGCTGGTTGTCATAGGAACAGGGGGACAGGGGCGAGGGGGCATTTATCCAAAATATCAAGGGTCCGCCCCAGTTCCAGTGACAGGGGAGAGGCAACGGATGACCCTTGTAAGCGGGGGATGCGGCGCCATGCCGCTATTCCCCCACTGCTATGAAGACCATACTCATATAGGAGGTTCATGTATGAGCCTGCCGCAGAAGTTATATAGAGTAGCTGATTTCATGTTGTTTCCTAGACCCAGTTCCCTAATTCTGTGGACCAACCTCTTGTGTGGCACTGTATCAAAGGCTTTTGCAAAATCTAAGTAGACCACATCTACTGCACTACCCTGATCTAAGTTCAAACTAACTTCCTCATAGAAGCTAATTAGGTTAGTTTGGCTTGACCTATCAATCTCAAATCGGTGGGAGTCCCTGCATAGAATGCAGGTATCGCGAAATAGGGACAGATGAAAGTTCCTTTTTGGCTGTCCCAATTTTGAATAGCCATGTATTTTAGAATTTTTTTTTTCAGAATGAGTAAGCATGCCGATCAGCATACACAACCATTTATTTTCGTAAATGCTGCTGCTGCTTCCGTAGGACCAGACGCTTCACCGAACCACCAGAAAGGTGAGTAACCTGCGGGGAATGGTGGTTTAGGGTCAAGCTGTGAGGAAGGAAGGGTTAGGGTCAGGCAGTGGGGAAGGGAGGGTTAGGGTTAGGGTAATAGAAGTGGACGGTTAGGGTCAGAATTAGGGGAAGGGTTGGGGTTAGTTTTAACACTCACCTTTCAGAGCACCGTGTTTGGTGCTCCGGGGATCAATTGCTATGCCTTATTGAGGCATAAGCAATCGATATCCCAGCCAGTTCGAAACTGTTCATACCGGGGACCCACACCCCTCACAAATACATGCTGATTCCCACTAATAATCTTATTGCACACCAAGTAATCCTGAATATTATCCCTTAGTATACCTTCCAGCAGTTTCCCAACTATGTCAGATTTACAGGTCTATAATTACCCGGTGGTGATCTCATTCCCTTTTTAAACAATGGCATTGCATCTGCTGTCTGCAAATCCCTTGGCACAGAGCTTAATGAAATTTAATCTATAAAAAATTAAGAATAATGGTCAAGAATTTTCTGAGTTTATCTCCATAAGAACTTTTTTTAGACAAGTATAAAGTAATGGTACAGTTGCATTTTCATTCTTATGTATTATTTTATAATAATTTTCCACAGTAGATTCTGGAATCCAAAATGTTATTATCTATATATTCATTTTGTAAGAGGATAGTTATTGGAGGCGCTAAGCACTGTTAGTGATGATAGTTGATGATTGAATATATTTCAGTTATTAAGAAGTGGCTGGTGTTAAATATAAAGGAGTAGTTCTCAGTGTTAGGTTATAGCCCCTTATGTTTTCTCCGGGCCATAGTATCTGGGTCCCCAAATAGTGTGGAGGTGTGAGAGAGGCAGAGAGGGAGAGGAGGGAGGTTTGTTTTAACACTCACATTTCGGAGCACTGTGTTTGGTGCTCCGGGGATCAATTGCTATGCTTTATCGAGGCATAAGCAATTGTAAGAAAGAGACAAGGATATAGGATAGTATGTTTAATAGTAGTGCTTAATATGTGTAATTGATAGGCTTACATAAATGTTAAATGTTGTGTGCATATACATATATGATATGTTATATGATAAGTCATAGTCATAAGTGCAGGTCTGGCACTGTATGGTGGAGCAAGAGGAGTAGGATAGGCTAAAGGATACACAAAAGTGTAATACCTTTGAAAGGAAATCCGTGCTCTTCTGTGTCCACTGGTACGGTGAGTCATTGACACTGGACCCTCTGGGGTATCCTCACTGTCAGTGCGCTGTGAAATTTGTAGCTGTAAAGAGAATCTCCCTGCTCTTTCACTGGAGGATAAATGTACTGGTCTGGTATTAGCTTCTCTGCATGCACTGTGGGTTAGCGCCATAAGTTCAGTCTGGGGAAATGTCACTGTAATTGCTGTTGTGCTGACAGTTGCAGAGAGAAAGCACAGTTCTTCTTCAGTGTCCTCGTTTAGTTGCGCCTGGTGGGATCATAGGGGATATAATAGTGCAGTGGAAGAACCAGTGGTAATGGAGTTAATGTAGATTAAATATTTATTAGGTGCCCTATGTAAATGCATTAATATTAGTAATTGCTGCACAATTTGGAAGGTTGATTAAATGGTGTCTTAGCAACCTGAGGTGAGTTTAAGTCAGTTAGAGAACGTATTGTGCCATCTTGTAAGTGTTCAGTGCATTTTATCACAAATATGTGTGACTTCCTGAAGGAAGGAGTATGTTTCAGGTGCGGATATATAAATAGGTGATATGGGAGGGGATTGGGTCAGATATCAGCACACTATTCCAATACATTTTGAACTTCTAAATCAATGTTTAGCCCTCTCAAGGTTAAAGTTCTTAATAAAAATATCCATTTGAATTTGTTTATTTGTTTCACTTTGTCTCCTCTTCAGTCTACTTTAAATTTTTTAGTACTCAATGGTATAATATATTTAGTACAGAAAGTTATAGGGGCCTTAATTTGGTATGTTTGCTGTGTGTTATTGGTGCTGAATTCTTGTATTGCTTTAGTTTCATGGTACTTTAATGCAATTTTTACAACAGAGTTTTTACATTTTTTACATGACAGAAGCCATATTTTGGTTTCAACCACATAGACATGCATTGTTGTTTAATGTTTTTTATGACATTTTTGTTGCAAATGAATAACTTTTTTAAAGATGAGATTTGACCTGTCTGTAATGATTTCACTCTGTTTCATCTTTTTTTCTAGATGTACCATTGTTTTTTTTAAAGATTTTGTTAATGGTCCAAATATCATTGTGATATAGAGTGATAGAGAATATTTTTTGGGATGTTGATGGTGATATGTTGGTTTTGTCTTTGTGTTCAAGAAGTGCTTGTCTATCCATATCTCTCACTGTGGTGTATGTTTGTGCTATCAGATTTGGGACATAGCACTTTTCAATAAATTGTTCTGATAATGTTTCAGGTGTTTGTTGCTAGTAACTATTGAAGTAAATGATTTTATGGAATGGTAAGACCACTGATTGTTTCTGATATGTATGGTCAGATCTAAAAATTCTACTTTGTGCAGGCTGTAATGGGTTGTAAATTTGAAGATGTATGTATTGTTATTAACTTGGTTAGTGTATCATCTGTGCCTTTTCATATGAAGAGGATATCATATATGTAGCTGGGCCAAAGCATTAAATTCACCCAGATGTGAGTAAGATTAAATGTTATGTTCCACAGAGTAGCTCATGAAAAAGTTAGCGTAACTGGGTGCGAATTGTGTACCCATTGTGGTGCCTTGGTTCTGCACATAGAATTCCTTTCCATAATAGAAACAGTTATTTTTGAACAATAAATAGCATTTGGGAAGGTTTTAGTAATGGGTCTTGACTGAAGAATTGGTTAATGCTCCTAATCTCTTGTTCATGATTTATCACATATATAATGCATATAAATGTAGCACCCTTCTTTGTCAGAGGTACAGAGTTGAATTTACCTGAATGGTACTGCTTGTATTTTTATTCTAAATTGCAGAGAGGTGAGTGTATTGAAAGAAAACTCAGAAAGATCCAACACCAGCGTAGAGCTCAATAAATTTGTATTTATTAATATTTTCCTTTTAGTACTTTTCAGGTTAGCAGGAAATTTAGTTTGGTCACCAAGGAATAATAAAACTTTGTATAAATGGTATTATAAGTTAAGAAAATTATAACAGCAACATTCGAATCCATTAGATAATAAGTTACATTTGAATGTAATAACAATTTTTCTTGCTCTTCTTAGAGCTTGCAGAGAATGAAAAATTATTACAATTGTAATTTACACACAGCTTGACTCTCTGATAACAATTGCAATTTTCCAGGTATTCAATAAAAGCTGCATTATATAAAAATCCCAAATAACATACACAGTTTCCAAATATGTATTTCCAAAATATATAGAAGCCAATCTAACAGTAACTGTATTATTGTACATTAAACTTGTATTCAAACCAGCAGTCTATATTGCTGCATTTATTTAATGAACTGAGGTAAATTATATGATTTCTTTAAGGGTACTGATCAATATAACTTGTTTCCGGTCAAATAGAAGCTAATTCTGTATTTATTAAATATTCTGAGGTAAATTGTTCGATTTCCTTCAACAATACTGTATATTGTAATTTGTATCCAATCTGACAGATTATAAAGTTGTTATATCAATAACTTGAGGCAAATAAAAAAAACTTCTTTGACAGTATTTTGTTTACTATATTAGAAAAAGACAGCGCTTATACCATGATCTGTCGTGGATTATACATAGAGGTGGCGTTAATGAAAAAAGTAATAGAAAACTGGCAATGGTATTAAAAGTATAATATTATTGCTGACATAAAACAATTCTGAATAAAAGGACTCAGCCGTGTGTACCAGTTGATTAAATATCACAAAACTGGACAATCACTGCTCCGAATCAGTAAAGGTATATGATTTACTTTACTTTTTTGTTTACTATCTGCCAATAAATGTATAAATATATGTCACACTATTCTCCCTTGATAGAGTTCAATTAACTCAGGACACTTTCCAACACTCAATTTGACTCTTCTACCTCCACTTTGTAGCCACTCATCTGTGAATAATGTGAGTTTATACTTATACAGAAGAAATCCTGAAATCTGCGCCTCAGTTTCTATTATTTCTCCCTCAGATCCTCCTGCAATCTCCAGTTGTGCTCCCTCAGACCGTCCTTTGATGCTCTCCCCCCAACTGCTCTCATCAACTGCTCTTTACCAGCCAAAACTATTCTGTGATCACAACATGCCAATCACACACAGGCCCCGTCCCCATCAACAGCTGATTGCTCTCATGCCCTGCACTCAGCCACAACATGTCCCAGGTGAACCCCCAGGGACACCACATAAAGAGTCACATAAAGAATCACTTAATGCTAGCCACTTGTCATGTGTCTATTCTATGTCCTGTAGTGTGTGTAGAATATGTGTGCTTGGTGTAGGAAAGTTGTTGTTTGACATATGGTTGTAAAAAGTGATTTATTTATCTAGCAAAGTTTGCTGTTAGTGAATTTATGCCTGATATTATGGGTCTGCCTGGTGGATTTGTAATGTTTTTATGGATTTTTGGTAGATAATAGAAGAGAGGTATTTTTAGTTTGTAAGAATTGATGGTCTTTCTTTGTTAGGATGCCTGTCTCTAAGACATGTTTCAAGGAGTGTCAAGCTTATTTGAAATATTTTCTGTTGAATTGTGTTTAAGGTTTTGGTATGTGTCGGTGTCCCATTGAATCCTGCAAAGTCTAGAAGACAGACCTGAGTGCTTATACTTTGACATATATATAGGAAAAATGTGTGTGTCTATGTGTACGGAATACACACTCTGACACATACAAAGGGGTATGCCAGCGCTATAAGGGTAATAATAAAAGTGCCAGTGGAGAAAAATAAATGAAACCTAGTTTAAATCCTCATTAAAATCCAGTCCTCGTTCAAAGTCCCATTAAAAAAAAATAAAAAAATAAAAAAAATCCGTATACTAAGATAGGTAGAGACGTCCAGGACTCGCAGGGAACATAGTATAAAAACAAACAAACTTTAATCAATACATGATCCAAATCACATTACATTTAAAATAGAACAGGACATCATACCAGGGCTTCCAGATGGAACAGTAACCGCGAGTGAAGGTAACCGCAGGATGGTAATGCCCGAGCGCGGTGATTCTTTCAGATGCGGATGTCTTTGTGGATGCAGGAACCGGCGGGCTCACGTGTTTCGAGCTCCACTGAGCTCTTTTTCAAAGTCAATGCCGGCTTTTTGGACGCTCCTCCTTTTATGGTGCGTCTTCTCTTCTGATAGGTCCAGATTAGTTCTTGTTATCTGTGATATTCTTTGACTAAAATGAAGTTTCTACCACTGGCACCAATAACATATATACCTTACATAAAAACGAAACATAAGAAATATCCAATATGTGTAAAAGCTAATCTACACACCTATGATATATGGTTCATTGGTGGGTAATATATCTTAAAGGGGCCACATCATGTATACATATATACATAATAATCAAGGGGATAAACAAACTTCCATACAGAATACGGTTCATGTCACATCACGTGGCAGAGGCCGCGCTACTTACCCGGTTAGAAGGCTTCTTGCTTCAGTCTTCTCCCTCCGGGCTGTCAGGCTGTTCCAGCGGCGGGGTCTGTGGCGTTCTCCGGCGTCCGCGTGGAGTGCTGGGCGCCGCCATCTTGGAAAACGTCACATGACTCCCCGCGGCCAATCCTGAAGCAGGCCAGGGGAGCATGTGACGGAGGAGCCAATCAGCTGCAGGGGCGGGCTATTTATCAGACAATATTTACTCTGCATGCAATAAAACACAAATTAATTTGCACCCCTCACATTGCAACATGATTTGTTTGGTTTCAGATTTGTTACTTTTTGACCAGTTACTCATAATCTTGGAGCAGCCCCACAGTGCCCTGTTTGTAGTTTTACCCCCTATTGTGGTCAGGGGCAAAATTCATATATATGTCAAATCAAAGATAAATAAAATATATCAACTAAGAGCGCAATGGTGATGTGGAAGCTGCTGGTATACCCTTAAGAGGTGTCTTGAGCCTCTAGAGGTAAATATGCAGGAAAAATGTGTGTGTCTATGTGTACGGAATACACACTCGGACACATACAAAGTGGTATGCCCGGGCTATCACCCAAGGGTAATAATAAAAGTGCCAGTGGAGAAAAATAAATGAAACCTAGTTTAAATCCTCATTAAAATCCAGTCCTCGTTCAAAGTCCCATTAAAAAAAAATAAAAAAATAAAAAAAATCCGTATACTAAGATAGGTAGAGACGTCCAGGACTCGCAGGGAACATAGTATAAAAACAAACAAACTTTAATCAATACATGATCCAAATCACATTACATTTAAAATAGAACAGGACGTCATACCAGGGCTTCCAGATGGAACAGTAACCGCGAGTGAAGGTGACCGCAGGATGGTAATGCCCGGGCACTGTGATTCTTTCAGATGCGGCGGATCGTCCCTGAAAAATTACGTCACTGTGGATGCAGGAACCGGCGGACTCACGCGTTTCGAGCTCCACTGAGCTCTTTTTCAAAGTCAATGCCGGCTTTTTGGACGCTCCTCCTTTTATGGTGCGTCTTCTCTTCTGATAGGTCCAGATTAGTTCTTGTTATCTGTAATATTCTTTGACTAAAATAAAGTTTCTACCACTGGCACCAATAACATATATACCTTACATAAAAACGAAACATAAGAAATATCCAATATGTGTAAAAGCTAATCTACACACCTATGATATATGGTTCATTGGTGGGTAATATATCTTAAAGGGGCCACATCATGTATACATATATACATAATAATCAAGGGGATAAACAAACTTCCATACAGAATACGGTTCATAATAGATGTAAACAAATAAATAAACATAAAAAATATCTCCATAATGCCATAACAGGTGAAACTTATCGGATGACAGACAAAGCATTAAATATATAACAAATGAGTTACCAGATGGTTAGTTTTAAAGGGGCCATGAACTGTGTATATGTAATATAAAATTCAGTGCAAATACATATATACCTACAGAAACTTTTGAGAAGTTAGTAACAGAAGATATTCAACTTTTAAATGTGAGACAGTCTCAACATATACGGAAAAAAGTAAGGAGGGATAAAACACAAAGCAATCTTAAAAAAGAGGAACTTGAAGCTATCAGTGAACTTCAGAAAAACCCTGACATCATAGTTAAACCCGCGGACAAGGGAGGAGGAGTTGTTGTCCTTGATAGAGAAAAATATAAAAAAGAGGTTGAAAGACAATTAGAGGACACTACTACATATAGGAAGGTACGAGTAGACCCTACAACCTGTTTATCCATCTCTTTGAGACAATTTCTCAAGAAATACGTTGAATTATGTACCATTACGGAGAAAGAAAAATAATTCACACTTGTCCCAGAACCCACTATTCCGGTAATGTACACTCTCCCCAAGATCCATAAGAATAGCACAGATCCCCCCGTTAGGCCAATTGTAGCAGGGACAAGATCCCTGACAGCCAATCTGTCATTCTTTATAGGCAGGCATCTACAACCACTGATGAAATTCATACCTTCCTTCCTGAAGGATACAACTGATGTTATTAATACACTAGATGGTCTCGAATGGAAGGAAGGATTTAAACTTATCACCGCAGATGTAACGTCGTTGTACACCATTATTACTCATAAAGATGGGCTCGAGGCAGTAAAATTGTTTTTAGACCTCAGTGATCTTGAGGATAATTTGAAGAATTTTATTATAGAAGGTATAGAGTTCATTTTAAATAATAACTATTTTAATTTTAACGGGAATTTTTATGTACAACAAAGAGGAACAGCGATGGGCACCAGGTTCGCTCCTTGCTATGCAAATTTTTTCCTAGCTAATTGGGAAAATACCGTATTGACCAAGGCAGGAGCGGACCTGGTGCTATGGAAGTGCTACATCGATGATATTTTATTCGTTTGGGGAGGATCTCAAAGCCTTTTGTTCCATTTTAAATAACAATGATCTTAATATTCTTTTAACCTTTGAGATAAGCCCTTGTAAAGTTAATTTTTTAGATTTGGAGATCTATGTGGAGAATGGTGCAGTACTGACAAAGAATTATGTGAAAAGTACTGACACCAATTCACATATTCCAGTGGAAAGTAATCACCATAATAAATGGATTAATAACATCCCTAAAGGGCAGTTCCTCAGAATCAAGAGGAACTGCTCAAAAGAAGAGATTAGTAAGGAAATAATAGAAATAAAGAAAAAACAATTCCTTCATAAGGGATACGAGGAAGAGGGTCTGAACAAAATTATTCAGGAAGTGGAAGTGGTAGACAGAAAGACACTACTCAATAGAAAATTAAAATTATATAAGAACCAAGAACTCCAATACATTCCTTTTATTTCCCAATATAATTCTGAACATTAAAAAAAATTGAAAGAATCATCAGAAAACACTGGGGTATTTTAATCAAAGATCCAGATATCAAGGATTACATAGGTGAGCGACCCCGTTTTATATACAGGAAAGCTCCCACATTAAAGAACAAGCTAGTTAAGTCAGCATTCCACGATCAATTAAAAAAAGGAGGTATAATGAGTAAAGGGTTTTATCGATGTGGACATTGTCAAATGTGTAAAAACACCCCCAACACATTAACCACTAAAAAAAACTAAGAACATTACCTCAAGGTTAATAACAAGAACATGATTAAGGAGATCATAACTTGTGATTCCAAATTTTGTATTTATATTTTAGAATGTACCTGTAATAGACAATACGTGGGGAGAACATCTAGACCACTCAAAATAAGATGGGCCGAACACATCAGGAATATTAAAAATGGAGTACTTACCCATTCAGTTTCGGCCCATTTTAGAAAAGCCCACAATAGTGACCCACGACAAATAACAGGTTCAGGCCAATTGGAGGACTAAGAATCACCTTTCAATTCTAGTGAAATCAGAGATGCGGTGTATTTTTGATCTGAATACGATGGAACCTGGAGGTTTAAACCAAGATTTTGAGTTGAAATGGCTCCTATAAGGAACCCCCTGGATGTATAATTCCTGGAGGTAAGTGATCTGGACTGTTGGCAAAGGGAATTAGACATCGGAGGAATACAGCCATACCACCTGGTAAGCGCCCGAACCCGTCCGATCTCGGAAGCTAAACCATGTGGGCCCGACCAGTACCGGAGAGGAGACTCCCTGGGAAGACAGATTACTGTATGAGAGAAGGATTACACACCCGTCAGCGGTTCCAGGTCCACTCCGGGTAACTAACTTTTATACACATTTATGTATTTTGTATATTTTATAGAGTGATACACCGCATTTCGGATGACTTTAAGTGATTCTATTTCCCCATATGCCCTGAGGTCATTATTTTAAACGTTGACCTTCTATGGTACACTTTGGGTCCCTATCCTTTTTATGTAGCCTACCATCTATGGATGTTTTAGGAATTCGCATTTCTCGTGATTTGGTCTTCCATACATTTTATGTCATGGGCTATGCCGGGAAGTTAGGGCCCTTTAGATTTTATTTCATTTAATTTTTTCCCCTCCCCCGCGTAGTATATAACTGATGTTAGGATTGTTCTACCCATTTCCCAATCCTCTTTTTAATTTATCTTTGTTGATCTATCGATGTTCAGCCTATAATTTTTATATTTAATATGTAGAGTATTGTCATTTTATTTTAATATCATATCTTTTATATCCAAATTTACTTGGGCATCCCCCTATAGACTCTTTTCACTATAGCACTGTCACTTTAATAATGCAAGTATGTATGGAAAGATTACTTCTATGCATACTAGGTTTAGCATATTTTTTACATTATATAGCAATATTTTTACTCACCTAGGATACTTATATCATAACTATGTAAGCAGGGCCGGATTAATAATGGGGCTGATGGGACTGCAGCCCCAGGCCTCCGTTCATAATTCGGCCCATTAATAGATGCAGCAACAGCCTGAACGGCCAGCCAGGCTCCTGTATGTTTGGCCAAAGTTGTCAAAAGTTGCAGGCTGAGAGAGTGACAGAGCGTCCTGCACAGACTTAAGCATCCAGACGCAGGACGCTCAGTCACTCACTCTCCCTGCAACTTCTGACAGCTTCCAGTGCACGCTCTAGTGACCCCGCAGGCTGACTGGGTAATGAATCACGTGACCTGCCTTATCTCCCAGTCAGCCGAAACCTAAGAGGAGCGCGCTGAAGATCAAGCAAGAAGAGACATTTAGGACAGAAAGTAAAGATCCAAGAGGAGGAAGAAGAAAAGTAAGAAGCCAAACAGGTAAGTGTTATATATAACTATATACTGTGTGTGTGTGTGTGTGTGTGTGTGTATACTGTGTGGGTGTATATATTACACACACCTATATCGGTGTAAATGTACATATATAGATAAATGTCTATCTATGTAAATATGTGTGTGTATGTGTGTATATATATATATATATATATATAAAATAATATAAAATATAATTTTAGGCATACTTGTAGT
>WWET01004774.1:87277-114867 GCA_011038615.1 Limnodynastes dumerilii | reverse complement strand
CCTGACCAGCTTACCATTGGTCCCAGCAGCCAACTGAGGGGATTTTGGTCTATGATCACTGTAAACTCTCGCCCATACCGGTAGGTCTGCATGTTCTGAAGTGCCCAGACAATAGCCACACACGCATTCATTACCTGGTCATTGGCCACTTGTTCGGGGAGCAACGTTAGGCTTATGTGCATAAAAGAGCATTCCTTCCCCTGGTCGTTTACCTGACTGAGCACATCTCTCAGTCTCCAGTTGAAGATACCTGTTAGACCCATGTATCGTCCTTTACCACTAGAGGCCCGGCCGCACTGGATTTTGGGCCAGAGATGTAGAATTACCTTAAAAGGGCCTCAATGCCCCACAATCTAGTGGCGCTAATTCCTCTCCATCAGGCAGGGGCGGAACTACCATTGGTGCAACAGGTGCAGCGGCACCGGGGCCCATGCTGATACAAGGGCCCACAGCCGTCATCACCGCACCGCTGAAGCTCCCCACAGGGTTACCTGGGATATCATCAGGGCCAAAGCATATTTTTTGCACCTGGGCCCACAACTCGCTAGTTCCGCCTCAGGAATGTCCTTTAGGGAACCCTCGTCTGTAGCAACACCTGATAATTCTACTAAGGGGTCTGCTTCCATATCCATAAACTGCACAAAATTTTATTAAATCTCACTGGGGTGCTACGCAACATGGTTATAGATACCAAAAAAAAACATAGATAGAAAAGCACTGCATAAAACAGGAGCACAATCCACTCTGTAACTCAGGACTCAATGATCTCTAGTAGGAACTGTGTACTAGAGCCACAGGGAAAGTAGCACAGAAATGTGTGGGCTTACATTTGACCTGGGATTAAATAGGTCAAATTGCTGGCCGCATGTTGCAACAGAGAAGCTGCAGGCGGGGCTCAGCAGTACCAAAACTGAGACCACAGCTTTACTGGGAGTGCAAGGCCATGGCTCTGAGGGGTGTGGGTACCCGTAAAGAACAACACTATTTCGATAGAGCAGTTTTCTCCCAGCCATTTTCGAACTGGCTGGGATTTCGATTGCTCTTGCCTTAATGAGGCATAGCAATCGATCCACGGAGCACCGAATACGGTGCTCCGAAAGATAAGCCTGAAAACTACCCCAACCCTTCCCCGCAGCTGCACTCTAACCCTGGAGAGGTTACTCTCCTTTCTCGTGGTGCAGGTCCTGAGGTAGCAGCGTTTCCATAAAAGAATGGGTGAGTAAAAATGTCTAAAATGGAGGGGTATTCGAAATATGGACATCTGAAAAGGAACTATGTGTGGACTGCAACCAGCTGTGAGAGATCAGATTCCCAGTCATGGCTCCCAGCAGCTGTATGTAAACTTAAGGCTACAATAAGATTATATATTTATGTTGTTTGTTGTTGTTCCCCATATAGCACAATATTTTTTTCCACAGCCCTTTACAAAGAATATTTCATATCCACATCAGTTCACATTACCCACTAGCATGATTTTGGAGTGCAGTAGCAAATCCAAGGAATTGGAAACCCCAAGCAAAGAAGGACAGAACATACACCACACAAATAAGGCCTTGCCCTAGAATAAAATTGTAACTAATCTTTTTTCAAAAATGAATTATATTGCTAAAAGTTTTCATTATTTTCAATAGAAGGGCATTGATCGCAAAATAAATAAATACATTACATCTGTATCTAAATTATGCACAGATCTGCAGCTAATAAAGGATGAAAAGGTAAAAAAAAACCACAAACACAGGTTCATTCAAAAGACGTTATGTAAACTTTAATTGTTAAGTGTTTTTGAGAAATCTGATAATTATAAAATGATCTGATTAATTTTAAACAAAAAATGCCATAATTATTCAACAATACATGAATATGCAATTTCCTTGAGATTCCATAGCCTCATGTTAAATCATTAAAAAAAAAAAACCTCTTAATGTACTGAATAATTTTAGTTAAAAAACATATTAGGATTTTTAACCACGATTCGGTCAGCTGGTACAAAGTAACAAAACTGTAAGGGATTTTTTTGTCTGTTTGTTTTTAAGAAGCTGCATTTACTATCATGTAACTATTCAATGAGAGGATTGAGTCATTTAATAATCCATTTTAATTAAAACCATGAGGGGCCAGTGGAAGGAGGGGAGAGAATGAATAGCTCACGAGATGTCGGTAAACAGCTCTTACTACAGTGCGAGGTCCCGCCGCACAGACCCCCAGCAAGAGTAACCGAGACGATGGCTGATTAAAGAGCCTCCCACACGTTTTCCCCAGATATGGATTAACCTCTCACATGTATGTTTTCTGAACAAAAATCCACACTGGATAATTCTGCCGGATGATTCTTTCATGGTTTACCTACACACCAAAACAGCCATCACCTAAGAACAAGAGATGCTTCTTTAACACACGTGTCTTTTAGCATGACCCATATATTTCTGCTGCTGTCTATCATCGCCTGTTCCGTTCATAAAGCGATCACTACATAACCTGTCCTCGTTTAAGTATTCCGATCACCGTCTGGACAGAATCATGTTATTGATAATTACTTGCCGTGAATTAAGCTCTTTATGGACGGAGTGAGTGGCTCTGAAAAGAGCCTTTGCGTTGTGAGAACAGATATGTATGTACAAGGATTACTTGCTCTTGGCTGCTTTGTGGCTCTCGGTTTTCTTGGGGAGCAGAACGGCCTGGATGTTGGGCAGGACACCTCCCTGGGCGATTGTCACTCCACCCAGTAGTTTATTCAGCTCCTCGTCATTGCGCACAGCCAGCTGCAGATGGCGGGGGATGATACGGGTCTTTTTGTTGTCACGAGCGGCGTTTCCAGCAAGTTCCAGAATCTCAGCTGTCAGATATTCGAGTACAGCAGCCAGATACACCGGAGCTCCAGCTCCCACACGCTCCGCATAATTCCCCTTCCTGAGAAGACGATGAACACGACCAACCGGAAACTGAAGACCAGCACGGGATGAGCGCGTCTTGGCCTTAGCCCGTGTCTTACCGCCTTGTTTCCCTCTTCCTGACATCTCTAACACTTCCGCACAGAAACAGAAAATGAAATAAGACTCCTTCCGCTGCCTTATATTTATAGCCATATCTTTGTATGTGATTGGTCCGTTTTCAGACTAGCCAGTGCCGCTTCACCTTGAGGAACCACCAATCAGCAATCTTTACTGAAGACGTACGCAAAGGTTCTTTGTTGTTCTACCACGTGCCATTGCTCACCAATAACATGCAGAGCGGGAGGTAAGCCTCATTTGCATGGGTTGCCTATAAAAAGGGGGGACGTGGGAGGAGCGCGCCATTGTTTCTGTACTGACTGTATAGAGCGTGTTTACGGAATGCCTGATCCAGCCAAGTCTGCTCCAGCGCCCAAAAAGGGTTCCAAGAAGGCAGTGACCAAGACTCAGAAGAAGGATGGGAAAAAGCGCAGAAAGACCAGGAAGGAGAGTTACGCCATCTACGTCTACAAGGTGTTGAAGCAGGTTCACCCTGACACCGGTATCTCTTCCAAGGCTATGGGCATCATGAACTCCTTCGTGAATGACATTTTCGAACGCATTGCAGGAGAAGCCTCCCGCCTGGCTCACTACAACAAGCGCTCCACCATCACCTCCCGGGAGATCCAGACTGCTGTGCGCCTCCTGCTGCCCGGTGAGCTGGCCAAGCACGCTGTGTCCGAGGGTACTAAGGCTGTCACCAAGTACACCAGCGCCAAGTAATTTATCAACTCCCTAATTCAGATAACACAAAGGTTCTTATAAGAGCCACCCAATCTCTCTCTATCAAAGCTATAACACAATATTGACGTTTGAACGTTGTGGTGGTGGTTCCTGAAGCAGTGTGTGTGTATAGATAGAATTATATATACTACTACTATGTTTTATTTATCTTGGTCGTACCTTGTAGTCTCAACTCCTTAGTAGTTTCCCTTTTATTGCCTTAATACATTTACATACAGTAGTTCTCAGGCTTTCATTTTCGCGTTAAAAAGAGTATTACGATCTTTAGGATAATGATTAAGGGTAGTATTAGTTGGCTTTAACTATGCAGGTAGGTCTATTTATCTTAGTTATATCCAAACTTTGCGGCTGGTTCTAACTAGAAATTATTAAATTGGTGCTGATCACTACTGCTAGAAATATGAGGCAATAAGTTCACAATGAATGTCACATGATCACATACCATAGCAGAGAAATGTGACTCGGAGTATTAGTAAAATGGTGTGATAGATCTCTATACTAGTCTATTATTATTAACCCTGAAAGCTTTCTTAATGAATGTCTTCATCTGCTTTTATGGGCAGTTAATAGTATGAAAATTTTATTTTGTTCTGGCATTTTATTATGTTGTATCGTAGAAGATGCCGCACCACATCAATATAACAATAATATGCATATAATATAATATAGAAAGTCATAACTTGTATATTTAACGGAGCAGAACCGTATACAGAGGTTCATTTCAAACTGTAAAAGGGCGCGAAGACCCAGAGCGACTGAAAGGCGGAGTTAATGAAGAGAGAACATAAAGTAAAGCGCTATGATTGATGCAGAATGTACACTAAGATTTCATCAACCAATCCAAGAGCGGGAGTGCTCGAAACTCCTCCTCTCATGTGAGTCTCACTGTATTGCACAGGCTGCTCTGCACTGGCTACTCACAGGCATAATCCCTCTTCTGATTGGCATGGGGGTTTTGACCAGCTTTGTGTCTGACCTGGGTTGGTTCACCCCTTCTTAGAACAACCTGGTGGTCTGAGATCCCCCAAAGTTACCATATTGACACCAAACTTAGTGCAGACACCTGACTGTCATAGCTCTGAGCAGAGTAGAACTCCTGAACTCAAGCAATCCCACAACCTCAGCCTGCCAAGCAGCTGGGACTACAGACACACGCCACAATGCCCGGTAAGTGATTAGAGCATATCTTTATCAGTAGAAGCTTCTTGCTTCTGACATCACCAGAAGCCATCTAGCGGCTGCTATCTGTAATTACACTGCACTGTTAATCAGTTATAGTGCCACCTTCTGTTTGCTGTATGTTATTATTAAAAGGAGAATGGATTACAAATCTTAAAATATATTTTCCAAAATACTACCTTATATACAAGAGAGTGACTTATATCCTGACACCATATAATGAATAAATGATAGCGCTGTGAGTAAAATAATCAAAAAGGCTGTGTCTTACTGTATTGCACAGGCTGCTCTGCACTGGCTACTCACAGGCATAATCCCTCTTCTGATTGGCATGGGGGTTTTGACCAGCTTTGTGTCTGACCTGGGTTGGTTCACCCCTTCTTAGAACAACCTGGTGGTCTGAGATCCCCCAAAGTTACCATATTGACACCAAACTTAGTGCAGACACCTGACTGTCATAGCTCTGAGCAGAGTAGAACTCCTGAACTCAAGCAATCCCACAACCTCAGCCTGCCAAGCAGCTGGGACTACAGACACACGCCACAATGCCCGGTGAGAGATTAGAGCATATCTTTATCAGTAGAAGCTTCTTGCTTCTGACATCACCAGAAGCCATCTAGCGGCTGCTATCTGTAATTACACTGCACTGTTAATCAGTTATAGTGCCACCTTCTGGTTGCTGTATGTTATTATTAAAAGGAGAATGGATTACAAATCTTAAAATATATTTTCCAAAATACTACCTTATATACAAGAGAGTGACTTATATCCTGACACCATATAATGAATAAATGATAGCGCTGTGAGTAAAATAATCAAAAAGGCTGTGTCTTACACAAGCTGCTCTGCACTGGCTACTCACAGGCATGATCCCTCTACTGATTGGCATGGGGGTTTTGACCTGCTCCATTCCTGACCTGGGTCGGTTCACCATTCCTTAGCACAACCTGGTGGCTCTGAGATCCCCCAAAGTCAACATATTGATACCAAACTTAGTGTGGACACCTGATCGTCATAGCTCTGAGCAGAGTAGAACTCCTGAACTCAAGCAATCCCTCAGCCTCAGCCTCCCAAGCAGCTGGGATTACAGACGCACGCCACAGCGCCCGGCGAGAGCAGACGTCAGATCTCATTTAGTAGAAGCTGCTGTGGTTTTGACGTCACCAGGCGCCATCTAGCGTCTGCTTTTTGTCATTACACCACACCGCACAGCAGTTAATATCGCCACTTGCTGGTTAATGCATGTTATTATCGTAAAGAGGATTACTAAAGGCGATTCGGGAAATAAATTATTGTTAATCTCTCAGTTATTGTATCATAAAATCTGAAAGTGTATTCTGCAAATGAAATGGTCACTTATAGATTTAAACTAAATCAGATTTCTATTTATGTCAGGAATCTGTTGTACTGTAAACTGTTAAGATGTGAGAAATGGAAATGGAGTACACCATACCGTAAAATAAATGATAAAAAATATATAAAAATTCTAAATCTATAAATTTTCCCTCATCTTCAAAATAATAAAAAAGAATCCTAACATTAAATAACGTGTTAATAAAAAAAGATAAAAACCGAAGATTACAATGGAGTTGCCCATCAACCTTATCTCTTCCTGCTTTTTCAATAGATTAAATCAATATAAATATTATCATAATAATAATAATAAGGCAAAGAATATAAGTAGACGGGCGGGACTTTTAAAATTCCTAACGGCTGTGCAGGACACACCTTTTTAACACTCTCAGGACACAGCCCGGCTGTCTCCTTTCAGGTCCACTAAAGGCATGTAACAGTTGTATAACGAAGAACACATGGCAAATCTGTTTGATACCACGTAAATGCGTGACTCACAGACTGTGTTTCTTTGGCACATCTGTACCCCACATTTTCATGTATTCTGTAAGACTGCAGTGATCCCTTGTGTAACAACAGCTCCTACAAACCTCAATGGTGTGCTTAATGATGTGGGCAAATAGAATGGATTAGTTATAAGAATCCTGCAGTGCCTTTTAGTTCCAATTTGATATTTACAAGTATGATCGATTTTATTATAGAAGGAAAACCGATAACATTTCCAAGGTCTTTTCTATGAGCTACATATAATCGAACTATTAATAATTACTGTATCAGTTAAAGGTAGAATGCAACAACTGCCATATGGTAACAGCATGAAACTAACATCACTGCACTACAGATCGGGGACTAAAGCGAGTTTTCTTTCTGTGGACCATGATTCTCACAACGATAATTATGTTCATCCTCCTCCTACTCCTCACTTCTAAGTTATTCTACGTGTGGAGACTTCTGCTGCAAAGGCACCAAGCACCAACCAGACCGTGTTCCCCCAAACATTACTGCATTCTCTGACTAGAAATAAATAAACTGGTGCTGTTCACTGGTCTGCTAGAATTTGGGTTAATAAACTAGAAGAAATGTGACTGTCAGAGTATTAGCAAAATGGAGTAACATGGATCTCTATTTTCATTTATTACAATGGTACTAGCGGAGCTCTAAAAACTTTCTTGATGAATCTCGGTCGGATGGGACAGAACTTCTTAACCGCTTATATGGTAGAAAAATGCCGCTCCACATAAATATAACGATAATATGCATATAAAGATAGATAGTAATATATAATAAAGTAATAATTTGTAGATTTAACGCAGCAGAAACGTATACAAATAGAGATTAATTTCAAACTGTAAAAGGGCGCGAAGACCCAAAGCAACTGAAGGGCGGAGTTGATGTAGAGAGAATAAACAGTAACATAAAGTAAAGCGCTATGATTGGTGCAGAAATTTACACGGAGAAATAATCGACCAATCCAGGAGCGGGAGTGTTCGAAACTCCTCTCTCATGTGAGTCTCCTTTCAGGTCCCCTTACATAATATAAAGGTTGGGCTATTTTGTGCTGGGCTTATTAGTTTCTTTGTGTACAAGAAGCGAGAGCTGTGCATCATGTCTGGCAGAGGAAAAGGCGGGAAGGGACTCGGCAAAGGGGGTGCCAAGCGCCACAGGAAGGTGTTGCGCGACAACATCCAGGGCATCACCAAGCCTGCCATCCGCCGTCTTGCCCGTAGAGGGGGTGTGAAGCGCATCTCCGGCTTGATCTATGAAGAGACCCGCGGGGTGCTGAAGGTGTTTCTGGAGAACGTCATCCGTGATGCGGTCACCTACACTGAGCATGCCAAGAGGAAAACGGTCACTGCTATGGATGTGGTGTATGCCCTGAAACGACAGGGTCGCACTCTGTACGGATTCGGAGGCTAAACCCCGGCTGTATCTCATCTGTAACATCCCATTACTCACACAAAGGCCCTTTTCAGGGCCACCCACGTTTTCCACTACAGAGCTGTAACATAACTATGATTTGTTGTATCAACACGATGATATCATCATCATCACGCTACTCAATCGTTTCCTGACATTGCTATGTAGGATTCTATCATGTGCACAACATACAAAACTGCTTCTCAGAATCGATACAATTTATAGCGGTTGAGTGTTCTTGCAGAACGCTTTGTGAATGTACATTGCGACTGTAATAAAGTAATTTCTTTTATTTGTCCGTGTACTGTAATACGTGACGTTTTAAACTGTCGTTGATGCTGTTCTACATTGAATGGAGACATCGCATACGTGATGTATGTTTAGTATTTGTGATCTGAATTACTTAAATCCTTTTCAAATCCAGCATGTAGCAAGAATATCCACCGTGCCTTATTAATAGGTACTAGACCAATTGTGCGATTTGCCGGGGACATTTGTTCATCGCCATAATAGTGGCGCAGCGTGTACCATGTATTACCAATGACGTCACACCATGAAATCTGTCACCACCGTATGAGACAATCACTAAGCTATACATCCAGACAGATCAATCTAATTAAACTAGCAGAGGCTGCTCATGTGGGAAATCAGCACTTTAGCCTGCCCTTAATAGTGAAATATTCTGTAGTATGGCAATAAATTACTGTTTTCCCTAATGTTTACATCGCCAGTGGTTGCTACACACATAATTCTGCTAAAAAAAAACAAACCGATTTTAATGATGACAGCTAGCTCAACTATGGTAGGTTTTCCAGCATGCATGCAATACTGGCACGGTGCAAGTGACTTGCGTCTAAAACTAACCCGGGGAATGAAAGTACTCCGGAACCAATAATAAGGGGGCGATGTTTCTTCTCATCGTTCCACGTGAGAACAGGAAGTGTCTGCACCACACGTGGTACTGCGGGAGCGGAGCAGAGTAGAAAGCATGGGGAAGGAAAAGGTGAGAGACAGACTTGTTTTAATATATCTGAATGATTTCTTTTATATATATATATTACACTGCTTAGACGTCTGTAGCGGGGCTGACGTGTATACAGAAAGCTGGTTGTATGTATGTACATTGTATGCTGTATACAGTGGCTGGGTAGAAGTAGAAGAAGATTTATAGATTTCGGTTAAATAAACGGGAGAAGTGATGTTTATGTCCCATCTACAACTCTGCGGTGTGTCTGTGTCAAAATTGTGCCAACTTAGGAGAATTCTAGCTTTTTTACTAAATTTGAACACACTAGATGAACACCCCATTCATTTTATACTGAATTGACCCACACTACAAAAGTACAAGTAAAGTGTCCCCATCCATCCTCCACTAACACTAGGTATTCTTTGTTTTCACTATAAATTAACCTTACCTGCCCACTGCTCTGTCACTCTGCCAGCAACCGGTGGGGGAGAGATGCTTTAAAATGTGTCTAGTTAAAACAAAACCATATGCTTGTTATGAGTTAAATTGGTGACTATGATTGTAAGCTTACAGACAGGACTCTATAAAATAAGAAAGAGTTCAAAAGGTAGTTTCTTTTTAGGGGACTCTGAAGATCATTTATTGTGTTGTCAGCCTGTGGCCAGAAATGGCTGTATTTTGAAATAGAGACAGAGACAGCCAAAAGCTCAATTTTTTTTATCTATTTCAAAACGCAGCTGTTTTAGATATTTTTTCATGGGTAAGTATGCCAATCGGCATACTTACCCATTCCTTTTATGGAAGCTGTCCACCGCAGACCTCTCTGGGGATTTTTAGGGTTCGGCTCTGGGGAAGGGAGGGTTAGGGTCAGCATGCGGGTATGGTAGTCTAGGTTTAGGCCGCAAGGAAGGGAGGGTTTGGGTAAGCATTAGAGAAAGGGTTAAGGTAAAATTTAGACTTACCATTTGGAGCTTTGTCTTCAGTGGTTCGGTGATTGACAGTCTGACAGTTTGGAACTGGCTGGGAGAGAACGGCTCTTTCGAAATAAGGTCGTTCTTAGTGGCTATCCAGACCCCATTTTTAGCAAAGCCTATACTTTGCTATATTTTAAGTTTACATCCAATAATGCTTACTGATTAATGGCGGTTGAATGGGTGTGTCCGTGCTGGTGGAGGCAAGTCTTTCTTTCGGACATTTTGATGTAAATAATTATTTTAAAGGGTTTGCTTTTTGTTGGTTTGTTTTCAGTAAAAGCATGAAAGTTGTTTAGTTTTTGTTTATTTGCTTTTGTATATGATATAGGATCAAAGCAGTACTTCGATATCTCCTCATGTCTGTTAGTGGGTGTGGTTAATGTTTGTTGTGATGTAGGCCACTAGGTGATTCCACAGCTTATAGGTCTGCTTCTGTCTTCACTTGTAGACTAAGAACCAGAAGAAACTCCGTGCAGCAGCCAATCATAATGCAGAGGAGGACTACAACACCGTCCCCCACTCCTTTGTTTTTCATCGAGGGCAGATTGGCAAGAATGTCGAGCAGCTGATTTTGGATATCAGACGGGCAATGGAGCCGTATACTGCTTCCAGTCTCAAGGTGATCAAAAAAAATTCCCACACAAGGATAATATTGTTTAGAGACTATGGACCGTATTCAGACCCCCGCTAGCTTTCTGTCTCGTCATTCCCCTCTGATGTGTGAAAGGATGGACATTTCCATGTCCTTACCCCCTACCCTTATGTTTACCGCACAGATCGGCATCCATGCGATGGTAGATTTGTGCAGCTTTTCCTAATTTTGCCCCCTTTGCCATATTAGATGGAAAACTCCACCCCCTCGGATGGATCTCCATGACTGCGGAAGCGAGTTCCGTTCTCAGGGAGATTTGCTGCGTAACATGGCGCACGCATGCGTAGATGTTACAAGCAAGCAATTGGTGTAAGTCACCTTGCGGGCTTAAGTATGAATCAGGTCCTATGTAACAATGTTAATTTTAATAGCAAATGTCATAAGAGATCAGATACCAATGCTTTCCTCTACATACACTTGGCTTATTCACACACATTGGTAGATCCTGATCGCTTTATGTGCGTGCGGGGGTCTGTAGTTACGCCCCCCCTGCGCTCCACGCTGTCGTTAGGAAATCTGGACACTTATGTGTCCAGATTGCTACCTTAACTTTTACGACTAGGTCTGCAGCAGTATGGCTAGTCGCAATGGGGATTCCCCCGACCCCTCATTAACGTGGCTATCCTCAGCCATTGTCAATGAAGGCCCATCAACGTAAGTACTAACGTAGATAACTTTTTTACATACGTCAGTACTTACGTACTGGGCACATCTGGTGAGCGCATACGCAGATGTTCCCAGACAGGGGACTTATGCAAATGACTTGCGTATGTCCCCTGTCCGCCGTAGATAAGGATTATGGCCCATTATGCTTTTTGTAGACCAGGAGTTGCAGGGCAATGATGATCAGAGTTTTGCACTTTTGTAGATTAATACTTTGTAAACTAAGTGATGTCTACTTATCAAAAGGATAATCACAAGAATGTTTGTCATATCCTAGGTTCGCAAGAAAAACTCTTTGAAGGACTTTGTTGCAGTAGCTGGTCCGCTGGGAGTGACCCATTTTCTGATGTTCAGCAAGACAGCAACTAATGTTAACTTTGTAAGTATTGGCATTAAGATGTGTGGGTCACACTGGAGGTTTTACTGCAGATTTTCGTGCATATAACATGATTAAATGACCGTTGTAAACAACATCTTACCATTGTGTACTGTTCAGCATCATGTGAAGCAGCGTCTTGTTGTTTCATTAGATTTTTGGTACTGGCCATTTTTTACAATACAATTTTTACTGCTGTTGTCTGCAGTTCTTCAAACGATTATTCTTCCACTTCCTGTTTGCCGTCTGGATTGTGGGCTCATATATTCAAATTTTGACTAAAGCGAGGAGTTATCGGAGAAAAAAAATACCTATCTGCCGGCAAATCATGTGTTGTGTTTACGGCAACATCTTGAGGCTAATTCAAATCTTTAGTATGAGCATTGACGTTGATCTCATCATTCACACTACAGCCAGTGTGTGCCCAGCTTAAGCATTGAGATTGTTGTTTTTTGTGAGATTGTGTTAGATTAAAATATATATATATATCCTACTGGATGACATAAAGGAAGCTGCTTCACATTCTTTACCCTCTACTTGTATTTCTCACATTCTTTTTCCCTCCTCAGAGTTGTCAGAGGTCAAAAAATAATTGTCATGTTTCCCCCTGCAGAAATTTGTTCGCTTGCCTAGAGGACCGACATTGCACTTCAGAGTCACACAGGTTTGTATTCTTTGTGTTATCCATGCTTCCTTCCTCTTTCTTATTTATTTTCTACCCGATTTTCCTTTTTTCTTATTTTGTTACTTTGAATAGATTTCCATACCTTCAGCCCTAAGGTGAATATTTTACTTACCATATTCTCTAATACTCTCTTGTTCCCCTCCCTAACATGTTGCCAGCATAGCATCACTTCTCCAGAATCTACCAATACTTACCTGACTTGTGATCCCCAACATTGTCCTTTGAATAAATGCCAACCTACCCCCTCTCCAATGAAGGCAGATTTCTAATACATGACAAACTACCCTTTCCCACCCTCATGAAGGCAACCTTTTAATAAATAACAACCTACCCTCATCTTCCTCTCACGCCACTACCTCGGCCTCTCTTTTATGTCAAACCCTCCACTGGTTTCTTGTCCGCTTCAGACCTCTTTTTAATCTCCTTATCCTCACCTTTAAGGTCATCTCCTCATCCACTGCTCCCTACCTCTCTTCCCTCATCAACATGCACACCCCTTCCCGCCCTCTCCGTTCTATTAACCAGCGCTGTCTGACCTCTTTACTGATCACCACATCTCACGCCTGTGTCCAGGACTTCTCCCATGCTGCACCTCTGCACTGGAATGACCTCCCTCCTTCAGTCAGACTCTCCCCACATTGCAGGTCTTCAAGCATTAACTCAAAACGCACCTATTCAGGCTAGCCTGCCCCTCTTCCACTTAACATCCTCACTGCATCCTACATCTATCCCTTTTTTTCCCTTCCTTCACCCTCTCCTCCACTTCTCCCTCCTTATGTCTTCTGTTAGTTCATACCTCCCACTTAGCGTGTTAGCTCATGTGAGCAGGGACCTCCATCCTAGTGTTGTTCCCTCACTTTGTACCCTCTTGTCCCCCTCTGCTAACCTTTTACCCCATTCTCACCTGGTGGCTCCCTCTCAACCTCTCACTGTGCTCTATCCCCTCCTCCCTGATCTACCATGCTTGACACCTCACATTTCGCCTTGTGTTCTGTGCTTGATTCACTATTTTATTTTTGTGATATTTATATGTTTAGATTGTATTTTATTATGTATTATGCTGTCCATCCCTCCTCTGTATGGCTGTACTGTATTTTGATTTATTTTGTACTCCACTGCGGGCACCTTGTGATGCCTTATAAATAAACGATAATAATAATTGCCAGAAAGGATTGACTGGAACAGAGCCTGTATTAATGAGATCCAAGGAATGATTGAGGTGTTGAGTCCCAAAAAAGATGTACTTTCAGCTGTAAAGTGCTCCATGTAGGAATTTTAGGTAGACTGTACAAATGTCCCTTTCGAAAATATAGTATAAAAAGAGAATGCAGGCAGTAAAAATCCCCAAATTGTGAGAGTGTAAGCCCTTTTAATGCATGCCAGTCCAGCAAGGCACAGCACAGCCAGGATAGCCACAGGTGGGGACTATTATGTACTGTGCTGTCCATCCCTGCCCTGTATGTCTGTCCTGTATATTATTATGTACTATGCTGTTCATCCCTGTCCTGTATGTCTGTACTGTGTATTATTATGTACTATGCTGTCCATCCCTGCCCTGTATGTCTGTACTGTATATTATTATGTACTATGCTGTCCATCACTACCTTGTATGTCTGTACTGTATTTTGTTGTATTTTGTACAGCGCTGCAGACACCTTGTGGCACCTTATAAATAAACAGTAATAATAATAATACACACACACACAAAGGCAATCTTCAAGACAGGTAAGCAAAGACAAGCGAACCCTCCAAAAAGTTTCTGACATGTTACTCCTCTAGGAACCAGGAGGATGCAGTGCTGAAAGGAGAATTTCAGTCCCAGTTATATTCCGATTTATTCCCTCAACTTTTACCCTCATGTTCTGTTTAACAAGGTTTTTAAACATCGAGGTTAATGCACAATGTCTCACTAACACTGTCTGTTCCTTTAATCAGTACTCTCTGGTGAAGGACGTGGTTTCATCACTAAAGAAGCATCGGATGCACGAGCAGCAGTTTATTCACCCCCCTCTGCTGGTTCTCAATAACTTCGGCACACAAGGGATGCATGTCAAGTTGATGGCCACCATGTTCCAGAATATGTTCCCCTCCATTAATGTACACAAGGTGAGACTGGCATTTTGCTGCTTCAGTTCACATGCCACTGATTTTTATGTTCTTCTTGCTTTTTAACCAGGGACTCTACTTAGTTAATCTAATTTTGCTTCCAGTAATAAGATGATTGTGGAAAATTTAAAGACCAGAAATTTGCAGCGTGTTAGAAGCTGTTTCTTCAAAGCCACGGCTGCTGTGCTTTGGGACAGGTCTGGCACTGTCCATTACACTTGCCCTTTGCTGAACCCTGGAACCCACAAGTCAGAGAGACAGCTCTTCATTGGATGCTGATGATTTTGGGATGGTTTTCTGTAAGCTCCCCATGATCTTTTCTAATGTCTTCGAGACATCTGTTGTGCTCTTAGATGAATGAATAGACTGAACCAGGACAAGCGTATTTTTTTTATGCTTGTTACACGTAGCAGTATATAGCATAGAGTATACCACTTACCCTACCAGACCCATTATATAAACATGAAGAGGCAGACAATTTACCAATTTATTATTACTAAAATTGGGTTTGATGAATACATATGGGTTAGTGTTATTTTACAATACTATTTAAGCGTTAACAATTTTAGATTTACCTATAGAAAGGAATTTCTTAACGACAAGTTATAACCGAGGTTGGTGAATATGCTCAAGGAAATTATCTTGCAATCTAGTTGGTGCTGATATTGTATTCTCTGTATGGCTGTGACTATTGTTCTAAATAGTGATACTAAAACTGGCCATTTACAAGAGCGATTATTGACACAACCATCCAGTGATGGGGCCAATAGTCACTGTGGATAGATTATGCAAACGGGAAATAATGGTACCAGAAACAGTCCTGTACGATTATTTGATCTTTTGACATACTTTAAAATATTGGGTCCTAGCACCCAGTATATGTAACAGAGCCAATCAAGGAAGTCAGTGAGCTGATAGCTCCTCGTGGGATTTTCTCTTTAAAACTTCTCTCGGCCTCTCCACGTCTGATTTTTTTTTTTGTTTGTTTCTTTTATTATTATGTTTTTTGTCTTTATTGTAGGTCAGCTTGAACACAATCCGCAGATGTATCCTCATAAACTACAATGACGACACCCAGCTGCTTGAATTCAGACACTAGTAAGTTATGAGAGACCTGATACATATTTTTTTAGTACAGTTTAGAAAGTCGTTCCCATGGCAACTATCGATTGCTAGGTTTTAAAGCACCTTAAACTGCACAAGTAACCCTGCCACAGATTTCTTCCTTAAACCTCTCTGAAAAACGTTGACCCAACACTCCTTTTTCATTACCTTCGCAATGAGTGATTCTTTAATATATTATTGCCTTCTGGATATAATCTACATTTGGGACCATGCAAAGAAGGGACTACTGGAATGGGGAATGGCATGCATCATACAGCATACTGAGAAGAGTTACAAGAACTAACCATGTATAGCTTGGAGCAGAGTAAGAAGAGGTGGGATATTATGGACGGCTGTAATCGGTTACAGGAGGGTGGAATTATTCATAGGAAGAGAAGTATTGGAACTGACAAGGAAGTATGTGGAAAAATGAGTTTACTGAAAGGGTTGTTTATAAGTGGAATAACCTCTCATCTGAGGTAACACAGTAGAACAGTATAAATATGCTTGGCATAAACCAGGATGTTCTGAACAAAAAACAAAATGAAGGATAAGATAGTCTAGAGACAGTGGGCCTGATTCAGAGGCTGAAAATAAGAACTTAAAGTTACACCTGGGCAAAACCATGTTGATTTCAGGGGGAGTCAAGTTCATTTTGTTCTATGCATACAGGGAGAATGCTTTGCTTTTACTTATTGCACACAGATACCTGATCAGCTTCACTTTTAAACTGCTAATTAGACTTGAGCTGGGAAACATCACCTTTTAACTATAATACTGTTGTAACAAATGAAATTTGACTCCCCTGAAATCAACATGGTTTAGCCCAGGTGTAGCTTTAAGTTCTTATTTTCAGCCTCTGAATCAGGCCCAGTATGCCTTTCAAATAAAATCAACTTGGCCCATGTGTGAGGTTTTTTTTGCTGTCTATGTGTTCTGTAGTTGTTCTATTTTCAATGACTTCATAGTGTGCTTATTACATAGAAACGTAAATTTGACAGCAAATAAGAACCGCTTGACCCACCCAGTCTGCCCGTTTGTTTGTGTATTTAGTTTCATTCTTGAAGTATAAAGCTGGGTACACTTTACGTGATTTTGACACAATTAACGTTCAGATTGCTTGATGAACGAGTTTTTGCAGAGCTGTTTGATCAGTGTGTAGACATCAAAGGACATGTGATTATGAATGTATAAAAGTTTGGTATAATAGTGTATTGTGTTTTTTTGTTAGTGAAAATTGACTTCTTCCAATGGGAAACCCCAAAAATAATTGCTATTGAAAAGTTGAGTTAAGATATTCAGGTCGACCAAGGACATAAACATCTCATCTATGACCAATCATGGGATTCCAGTCACATCATAGAGTGGGGCTCGACAAATTTTAGGAGAACTTAGGTGCCATAAAAAATAAATAAAAATAGGCGCTAGGTTTTTTGACATAAATACACACATGTTTTCCTAAAAACCCTTTACTTACCTACTGCAGTCTTCTCAGGCTTTCTGGTTCTCCTCGGGCACCCTCTAACTACTGATGCCACTTCAGTTTATCCTTAATTCCTCATCCGCTGGGTCTATGCGCTGCTGTCCCAGTAGTTTCAGCGATTGAGCAGAAAAGAAGGAACCCAGACACCCGTCAATTTCTCCCTCACATCACTCCAGTCAGCAGGTCCCAATTTCTAGTTACCATGGCGACCAGTGTTTGTCGAGAGATGCCGTAAAGTCAGTGTAGCCCTTTTCATCTCATGCAGCAACACATGCATTAATAAGGATGTTCTGGAATTTTGCTGACTTGTTTCAATTGGATTCAGACAATATTTAGTTACAATATTGGTCAAATGAAATGTTACTCATGAGACACTCTATGGAGCTGATTCAGAGTTCCACTTCCACCTTTTTTAGGTGCAAGTGTAGACCTGAGCAATACCATGTTGAATTGCAAGGGGGGGCAGTTTTAAATAGCAAAACCAGAATTAAGATTAGGAGGTGAAGTTTCTTAGCTCAACTCTATTTTATAGAATAAAGATAAAGCGATGCAGTATTAGAGTTCTGTGTGTAAAAGTAAAGTATTTTATTTTCCCTGCATGCGAATTTTTTTTTTTTAATTAACACCCCTTACTTTGAAAAATGGTTTAGCCGAGCTCTACACTTCCACCTAAAAAAAGGTGCAAGTGCACCTCTGAATCAGCCTCTATAACTGCTATGGACAATTCTTAATGCTGTCCTAAACTGATTGATGTGTGTCTGTCATTACAGTAGCCTGAAGGTGGTTCCAGTAGGAATGAGCAAGGGAGCAAAGAAGCTTCTTCAGGAAAAATTTCCCAACATGAGTCGCTGGGAAGATATCAGTGAACTGCTGGTGAAGTGAGTGTTTGATAGTGTGATGGTTGAGGTCAGAGTGGCCCCATAACCTTTGAATTCCATCACTGAACGGGGATCCAAATTTTTCCAATGCATAAATTATCAATTTGTCAAATACAAGAGAAACAAAGAAACATCTAAAAGCTTCTCTGAAAACATAAACAGACCTAAAGACAAAAACTTGCAGATTGGTATTTTAAGATCAACAATTTAAAGTTTGGTGGTGGAAATCTATTGCAAAACTACAAGTCCCAGCATGCTTGACTGCGAAGACATAGCTGATACATGACAGAGCATGCTGGGACTCATGGTTTTGGAACATCTGGAGTGCCACAGGTTGGTCAAGCCTGATATAGGCAAAACCGCACCATCCAATTGCCAAAAAGCCATCTTTTAATGCCTGAAATTAGTAGTACTGTCAAAAGGGGCGTAGAGTAGAGAAGAAGTCAGCACATGCTTTGACCTCACCCAGGAGGATCCGTATACAAGCAACTGGATAATGGCAAGTGATTTAGAAAGGAGGGGCACACTCTTGTGTAAGTTCACATGGTCAGTTCTTCTAATAGGAGCTAGTGGAGCAATACATAACGCAGGAACCAAAACCTACACATTCTGGAAACCTTGTTAATGTTTTTTCAGAGGCGCCAATCTCTCGGAGAGTGAGGCTGAGCAAGACGGGGAACACAACATCACAGAGCTGCCTCAGCTGTACGCTGGCAGAGGCAACATGAAGTCACAACAGAGCGCTGTGCGTCTCACCGAGGTCCGTACCTTAGCGCTTTGGTGTTAACGTATAATGAGCTTTGTGATGTGTTTATGTGCTTATATGTGATCCTTTCCCTGTTGTCCTTAGATTGGTCCCCGGATGACACTACAGCTGGTCAAGATTGAAGAGGGTTTAAGTGATGGCAAAGTTTTATATCACAGTTACAGTAAGTTCCTGGTTATTTATAGAGGCAGATGTTTAATTTATTAGAAATTAGGCTCGTATTCAGAGTACCGGACGTATAACATTATAAGTCCGGTGTTTAGCGATTTTTACTATTGCGCATGCATAGTAATTTTTTTACGTAATCTACGTATCTTTCTCTTACATAGATTGCGTAAATGCGGTCTGAAAGACCGCATTTACGCAATCTACGTAAGAGAAAGATACTTGGATTACATAAAAAAATTACGCATGCGCAGTAGTAAAAATCGCTAAACACCGGATGTATATGTTATACATCCGGTACTCTGAATACGAGCCTTAGTGCCGAAATGGCAGTTATATAAACATGTAATAAATATATTGATTGTGTTTATGTACAATGGTATTTGTTGACCATGTAAAGGGCGCTCCTTGGGACAAATACATATTTCACAGTGGGTTGTATACAATTTAGACACCTCCATTGGTGAAGAGTTCCTGTTGCTCTAATAAAGTGTTTGATGACCTCTGTCCTACGAATAGCTTGTATTTTCCAGATGTCCTTACAGAGGACCTTGATCCCTGGTGAATCCAGACTCCTGTGCGGGCGATGGGAGCCCGCTCCCCTTGCACGCAAAGACTTTTTGATTTCAGGATCCTGCGTAAAATGGGCACGGTTCGGAATTCTGGGTAGTATGAAAGGGCTGCAGCCAGTCCTTGCTGTACTATTTGCACAACCCCCTCCCACAGAGCGGAAGCACTTCCTCTCTCTGATACACCCCGTCCCGCCATCAGATTTTTAACCAGGACGGAGTTTTGGATTCAGATCCACGCTAGAAAAGCGTTGAAGCGGCACCTGCACATGCATCGCTTTCCGAGAGCTTGTATGAAGTCTGGATCCAGTCCAGATCCACAAGGGATATAGGATTCACAGTTAAGAAAATGCTGCTTCTTAGGTGTATATACTGCGCAGGATTAATAACTTAATATACGCATTTGGCTCTGAATCACCATTGTGAACCTATTTCCTCAAGGTTCGTAATGGCTTAAGAATGAAGGGGTGTGCCGGGAAAACCTAAAAGCGGAGATAAGAAGATTGGGTTGGGGGAGCCATTTAAATGGGCGCGGTTAGGCAGAAACTTTTCTAATTAGCCGCCCTACGCAACACAACTAGGACTGTAAAGATATGGTAGCCCTATGGCATTCGTAAGTTGGTTAAGAAGCTGAAACCGGAAGCGTATCGGGGGGGGTCGCCTTGCTACTTTTTGTATATAATTAAGAACCTAAATTAATCTTAAGTGAGAACACGGTCCTTAATGAGCACTACCTGCAGCACTTATAAAATGTCTGTCAGTAACGATTACACCTGTGCTGCAGCAAGGAGACCTGGAAAACATGCACTGGTAACGTGGTCCCTGAGGACCGGGGTTGGGAAACATTACTCTAATATACAGAAGATATCGATTGCCTGACAATTCTTTCTCAGTCTGTCACTGATGGTTCAATTCTTATTTTAAGTCGAAAAGACCGAAGAGGAGATCAAGGAAATGTTGGAGCGCAGAGAGAAGAAGCAGAAGCAGAAGAGCGAACGGAAGAAGAAGCAGGATCTGGACGTCCAGAACAAGCAGCAGCAGAAAGAGGAACACAAGTAAGCCCAAGGGGTGACCAGTCTCTGTAACAGACAATGCCAGGCAGTTGCTGCAGACGCCAACACAAAAGCAGCTTGGCACAGATGCATAATAAGGAAGCCTAGTTTTATATCATTGTATATGGCTTTCTGTAAGCAAGACCACAATGAACACAATTTTTTTTTATTTATTTTTTTACCCATTTTAATGAGAATGTGGTCACTTTTCTGAATCAGAACACAGAGAAGCGGCAAAGAAACTAGATTAAGTTCCGCTTACTGCTTACGTGTTTTATTTAGGCGTTTTCTCTTAATGAAAACTGATTCAGATGTTGTATTTCTATGAATTTCTGCATATTTGATTTGGAAACCATTAAGGTCCTTGAAATTCCATCCACGTTAGCACTTAAAATGCAAACACACAGGTGTGTGACCCAGCACTATTGGATCGGACACATGTAAAGGAATAAATGGGTTAAGTAGATCTTTGTTTATAAGGCACCACAATAGGTCTGCAGTGCTGCACAGGTAACAGTCTAGACAGAGGTGATAAACGAGGTGACACATGGTAACGTTTGAGAGAGAAGTAGGAGAACATAGTGGAAATCTGTTACTAACGGACCGAGGTAGAGACAGGAGGGTGGAGGTCTCTGCTCATGACAATTTACAATTTAAGTGGATGGGGACAGATAGGAGACAGAGTGGGGAGAAATTGGAAAGAGGATGAGAGAGATGGGGTCATAAGTGAGATAACCGAGAGAAATAGCGAGAGTTTGGAAGGCAGGATAGAGGATTTGTGGTGAAGGGGTATGCAAGAAAGAAAAAGTGCTTTTGAGTGACCGCTTACAGATTTTATTATTTCCCACAACTAACCTAATGGCTTGTGGGAGAGCATTCCAATGAAGAAGGGCAGCACATGAGAAGCCTTGGAATGTGGGCATGGGACGTGGTGATGGATGGGGACAGATAGGAGACAGAGTGGGGAGAAATTGGAAAGAGGATGAGAGAGATGGGGTCATAAGTGAGATAACCGAGAGAAATAGCGAGAGTTTGGAAGGCAGGATAGAGGATTTGTGGTGAAGGGGTATGCAAGAAAGAAAAAGGGGTTTTGAGTGACCGCATACAGATTTTATTATTTCCCACAACTAACCTGATGGCTTGTGGGAGAGCATTCCAATGAAGAAGGGCAGCACATGAGAAGCCTTGGAATGTGAGCATGGGACGTGGTGATGAGTTGGGAGGAGAGGCGGTGACCATCAGCCATTGGCTGATTGAAAGGGAGCATAAGTAGAGTTGAGGTTGGGGGCAGAGTAGCACGAGAGAGAGCTTTGTAGGTGAGGGTAAGGAGCTTAAAAGAGGATTCTGTAGCCGGGAGGAACCAGTTCAGTACTTGATAGAGAAGAATGCAGAAGGAGACTGGAGAGAGAGGAATATGAGTCCCACAGTAGCCTTCTGTATAGACTTAAAACAGCAAAACAGATCTTAAACAAAAGTATTTAATGATTTCTGAAGAATCAGTCTAATAAAGATTGATATTAGAGTGAATGTCTAATGTTATCTTCAGTAATTTGGAAATCTCACATCTGAAATAGACAGATGGAGCTTTTTGTGTGTGGTTTTAGCTATTTGATGCACATAATTACAGTTCATATTCTAGCTGCTTCCAATGCCTGCACAGGATCCACCTTTATCAGTCACTTTTCCCTCTCCTCACACAGGAAGCGCAGCATGGCCGGCATCAAGCGGAAGCGAGGAGAGGAGGCGGGTGATGACAGTGAAGTGGAGGACCCCGGGGCTTCTGTTGACCCGGCAGACATATCAGAAGATGATGATGCTGAGTATTACAGGCAGGAGGTTGGAGTGGAGCCAGACAAAGGTACGTTTTTTTTTTAAGTCTTCTATAGTTTGCAGTGTCAGAAACCATCCTTCCAACTGTCTTGCTCTTTAGTATTGTATCTGTGTGAATCACTACATTTCTTTTTTACACTATTTATACTTTCATTTATATTACTTATTTTTTGCACAGTCTATTTGTTGACCTGTCTTTCCTGGGGCCCCCTACTTGTTGACCTGTCTTTCCTGGGGCCCCCTTTCAATGCTAGGATTTCTAGTCCGTGCTAAAGTCTAACAATTACCCTTGTTTCTTTCACCCGCCCTACAGATCTTTTCCTTAATAGTAAAAGGAAGTTTTCCCGAAACAAATCTGGTCCTCCTAGAAAGAAATTCAAAGATTCAAAAGGACCCGGTAAACGGAATCAAGATTCTCGCCATCCTGGTGAAAAGGCTGGACATCACAAGGCAAAATTTCCCTTCCAAAACAGATCTAAAAGCCCCAAGGGACAATCACCCAGGCCTTTTAAAAAAGGACACAAAGGCGGCAAAAATCCGGAGCACCAACCAACACATAAACGCCCAGCTGGTCCGGGCAAGAAAAATAAACCTGGCGCCAAAAAAACGGGTGCATTCCATTCTAAAAACCCGAAGGTGGGGAAGAAAGCGAAGTTAGGCGGCGGACGTAAAATGGGTGGGCCAAAAGGCAAAGCGTTTAAACAGAAGAAAAAGTAGTTTTAAATGGACAACACTTTATGCATCTTTTTCTGTAAATAAGTGTAAGTAACATCAAGCTGTAAAACTACGTTATTTTGTGATGACTATTAAATTAAAATGGTTTCCTCAGTTTGAAACGTACTCTTTATGCCTCAGATAAGTCCATGTAGCAGTGAATCACGGAAATGTCTTGGAATATGGTAAATTTAAACGTGTCAAGTATTTTTCAGAAGCAAAAATTATTGCAAGTAATGTGGAAATTTGCCAACTAGTGCAAACATTATCCTAGATCTCTACCAGGGATCTCTATTCATTTTCCCGCTTACATCATGACATGTTATGAGTGTTTGAAGTTATTTTAGCATTAGATGTTGTTAGTTTCTATTGGCACCCAGAGCATGATGGGAAAGACTCATCCGGGGATATTAAACTTGGCATTCTTGAGAGAGATTCAGTGAAGAGGGAAGTAGCCTCATACTAAGGACTTTTCTGTAGTAATAGACAGGAAGCAGTGTTCTCCACTGATTTCTGTCTATGCCAATAATTGAATTCACCCCATAGTTTACGTAGAATACACCCCATTACTGTGAATACAAGGAACAAAAGAGGTCCGGCGCTCCAAACATACATTAAATAACACTGTGTCAGCATATAAATAAAAAGGAGGTTTAGTTCACAATATAGCTATATTGGGTTAAGCTCACCTGCCCAGCGTCAAGGCAACTCCTGTAGGTGAGTCCCTATCCATTTGCTGTCCCTATCCATTTGCTATATGTCTACACAGGAGGTCTCTGTTAAGACACTACCTGCATTTGAACAGTATGCAGCGGCCATGTTTGGGGAGTGGTCAGACTTTTGCTACAATTACTGTGAGCTGCTTCCTTTTCTGCCTCCCTTTTTTCTCGCTGAAGAGACTGCGGGTGTCGTTTGTTTGTGGTTATCCTTAATATACACAATTTATGCACATTTCCATTGACAGGAAATCTGGCAACACTTTGTAGGTTTAACATTAATCTAGAGTGCTAAATGCGTTGGATCATAGAGACTCATAATGGTGCAAGACCACGTTAACTTGTATCCTGCAGTGCACAGTCTATGGAATGTATGCGGCAGCTGCTGCCAAATTATGCCCACGGAAAGTCTTAACCAAGCATGGCCAACGCGTGACTTTTTACGAGTGTTGTGAAACTACATACCCCAGCATGCTTTGTCAGGTATCCGCTATGCCCGTGCAGTCAATGCATGCTGGAACTTGTAGTTTCACATCACCTGCAGGAACATAGGTTAGCCGCGTCTGGTCTAGACCAACTTAACACCATTTGGGAAAGATGAATTGTGCACTATCCAAAGGGCTGCACATTATGCGGTATTAAGCTTGTGCCATACATTTAATCAATGAAAAAGACCTCTATATTATATACCATAATAGCAACTTCTTACACACAAGTGTTGCCAGTTATCACAAAGAGATCTGACCTTAACACAGAAAGGTGTTGGGGCCTCAGCTGACCAAGGTCTGCCTGTTACTCATCACTGGTTTAAATGACGTTTCTAATATGCAATTTCTTTATACATATGATAAATGATAATCAAAGGTATATGCAGCTAAACCATCATTTTTTACACTTATAGTAGCAGTAAGGTCTGAATTTCTTGTGTATTTTCTTTTCTTTTAAATCAATGGATTTATTTATAGATTTACAATTTACCTGCTGTGTGTGATCCTCTTAAGCTCACTTTATAAATCGTAACGATGCAATAGATTACGCTGACACTGTGTATGGTGAGAGAGGACAGGTTGATATATTGATGTAAGACACTGGGCCGAATTTCCAGATGATAACTCCGGCTACGTACGTAAATCTGCTGGATGTTGGTATTATTTAAGCTGTACAGTGAGGGTTTGCTAATCTCTCTCCATACTTCTGAGCTGTCACCATTTTCTGTGAGGAAGCCTGGCAAGTCTTAAGGTTAGGGGTCAGGAATCCTAGGTCCATGTAAGTGATTGGATTGACCTCTCCTTAACCACATGGAAGACAACATCTGTCTGGCATTGGAAGTGTGGATCTGGTCCACTAATAGTAATAATATTGCATGTATGCAATCTGGGTAACAAAATGGTCCGTAGATAGCGTAAAAGAGTTACTACGCATGCGTCATAGCTCTGAACATATAACTACGCTCGTAAGAGGTACATTTCTGAAATGAGGATCCAGTCCCATATCTCCAGAAGGATATAAATACATTAGAGAGTGTGCAAAGAAGGGAAACTAAAATGGTCCATGGCCTGTGTCACTCAACATGCAGTGACAGACCAGAGGAACTAAACATGTATAGCTTGGAGCAGAGAAGATACAGGTGTTGCCAGGTAGGGGAGGTGGACTTTTTCAAATTAAGAAGTGTATAACCTGGAGGCTGATAGGTTAAGAGGAAATGTGTGGTAAAAATTACTTCACAGAAAGGGTTGGTGATAAGTGGATTATTTTATTATGAACAGGTTTTTATATATTTGCCTTCATATTGTTTTATTTATTTATTTATTTATTTATTTTAGCATCCAGTGACATCAGTCCCTACCCCATTGGACCTTACAGACAACCTAATAACACACACACTTTAGTACACAGCTAATTAACCTGCTAACATGTCTTTGGAGTATAGGAGAGAACTCACACAGACACTGGGAAAATGCACAAATGACGCACCGATATCTCCACATGACACTGTGATGCAGAAGGGCTACCATGCTGCTCAATACAGAACTTAGTGCATATTAACTGATTGGAATGAACACTTGGCTGTTTATTTGGACACTTGTCAGATAAGTGACTTTATACATGCATCCTCCTCATACATACAAACAGGGTCACCATCAGGGCAGGGCACCCAGGACTAGTGTCCTGGGCCCGGAGACAGATTTGGCCCACCGATACTTATCTTAGCTCTGCAGTAGCAGGTGTCAGCGGTATCCTAGCTTTCTGCTTCCTGCTAAGAGCTGCACGTTAGTGCGCCAATGTGAAGGGAATTACTTCCCTGCTCATCAGGCCGCGGCCCTCCACCTATATGTGACATCACTTGTGACATCAGATAGGGGGTGGGGTCCTGCAGATGTGTCCGGGTCTTAACATTTCTGGAGGCTGTTCTGCATACAAAGACCATAACTGGCACGCATAGTCTTGTATAAGTAAGAGGTACTATACTCAATCATATTGGAGGGAAGAAAATGTAAAGTTTATTTGTGTGTTGGAAACTTAAAATATCTATAACAACTGTAAAATAATAGTAAAAAAGGAACACGGAGCCTGATCCAGACCTACGCTCATGAAACGCTTATGTGCGTAGCGTATTTACGCCGGCGTACCTCCGATGCGCTCCGCTCGGCACTCCCCTTGGCCGTAATTACTTTTGGCTTCTTACGCTCAGCAAAACCTACCCTAACTTTTCTGAGCGTAACCGCGTGCGTCCGTATGCTCATTGCGTAGTTACGACGCTTAGCACGCCCATACTGTATAATTTAAATGCTTCACCCTGCCCTCGGTTCGTAAATACGGATATCGTATGCCTGGTCTATGCGGTCTCAAAGCGATATTATGCATGGACAAGGTTCTAACTGTCATTACTAGCATTAATGAGGGTGAACTCATGTCATTCTTGCAGTTAACTCTCAACACTTCATTATCAGATGACATAATGTATTAGTATTTGAACTGTTTAACGTGGTTTATTCATGCTTTACCACTTGCCGCCAACATGTGGCAGTATAGAGCCAAACCACATTTTCATACCTTGTACAGTATATGGAATCTGCAGAATCCAGTGGTTTTTACTTTCACAAAATACGGCTTTTGGAGTGCAGAAACCCCACAGTCCAACCCTTATTATTTGTCATTGTACATATGTGTAAGCTCCAGTGAATAATGTTTTAGACCAGGGGTTTTAACCCTCTGTTAGCAGATACATGAATAGGGCCTGAACAAAGTTTAAATATAATAGTGGCTCCAGACTGAGGCTGTTATTTGCTGACTTCTTGTCAGAGAAGAACTGCTGCAGCCTGCGATCATAGTAATCTTAAGCAGGGCTACAGAGTAAGACTTACTTGTGACAGTGGGCCTGATCCAGAGCAACGCTCGCAAGCGAGCGTACGCTCATCGTAAGCGATTTTTCGGCAAAAAATTCGCAATGCGCATGCCCAGTATGACAGCTTCCGGTCGCCCGAGCGTCATGAGCGAATAGCGGGCGTATCGTTAGCGTATTTTTCGCTCGCTGGGCGTATTTTTTTTACGATGGTCGGCTGGGCGCCCGTTTTACTACAGGGAGGCGGGGATAGCCATTTAAATTGTACAGTATGGGCGTGCTAAGCGTATTTTCTCAGCGTATTCTCTGCGAATTTTCGTACGGCCGACGGTCGTACCCAGTGTAGGGTATAGCCGCCGTAAGCAGG
>WWET01004774.1:55351-67549 GCA_011038615.1 Limnodynastes dumerilii | reverse complement strand
GAATCTTTTCTACGCTTTAGCATTTGTTACAGTTATCAATGGGGGAAGAAGACTTTGCTCTGTATTTACATTTCATTAATTAATTTGAATTGTGGGCTTTGCCTCGGGATGGCGAGTGAAAAACAGCTGCATTTTCAGAGCGTGCATAAGACGGATCCTCGGATCAGGTCAGGATCCGGTCAATCTAAAGTTGATCTAAAATGTGGACCATATGTCAATTATTGTGTTATTTGAAAATCCCTAGAAAATGTAATATAGGATAATAACAGGGATAATAACAGGGATAATAACTATATACTGTTGCCGATTACTTTGGAAAACCTTAAAGTCAAATGAACTGTGCCAACCAGACAGAGAGCATTTTGTGAAGGGATAACTCAAGTCCAGTAAGTTTCCCATCTCCATAAAAGGTTATGCACAATCTCTGCTATCAGACATAACAATGTGCATGCTGAAACATGGGAGTTATCCTCAGGAGAGTGAGCAAAGTGTTTGGTATTGAGCGGGGGATTTTCTTATAGCTCTTATTCTCTTATAGCTTCAACAGAGTGATCTGATTGATGAATGTCACAGAATAATCTTGATTTTTATATCAGGGTTTCCGACTTTTAACAGCTTCCCTCCGGTCTTGATGGTGCAAATTGCGTCATCAAGTCCCTCCCTGTACCTAGCAACACTAGTATACTAGAGTTGGTAGGCAGGGGGTGGGGGCAGGACTTGAGGCTGTGGTTTCCATGAAACCACAGGCCTCAAGTCACTTGCGGGAGATTTGCAGGCTCCCGGACATTCCGGGAGAGTCGGCAACCCTGATTTCTATATAAGTAGATAAACAAAAATACATTTTTAAGTAAATTTAATAGGGGGAAAAATTGGGTATGGTTAAGTATTTTACATCTGTAGTGTTTATACCCCACCTACAGGCTTATGCAGAGTGAGGAGAAGCTGCACAAAAGGGAGCCAAACTGTGTTCAGTTCTGGAAGCCATGGACCGTATTCACAATAAAAAATGATTTAGGTTCTTAATTATACACAAAAAGTAGCATGTCACGCCTTCGGTCTTTAGCTTCTTAACCGCCTTACGAATGCCATAGGACTACCTTATCTTTTGGTTTGTAGCTGTCTGGGTATGGCGGCTAATTAAAAACATTTTTGCCTAACCGTGCACATATTTCCGCATTTAAATAGATCCCTCCACCCAATCTTCTTAACTTTGTTCTTAAGTTTTCCCGGCACGCCCCTTCATTCATAAGTCACTACGAACCTTGAAGAAATAGGTTCGTAATCGTGATTCAGAGCCGTCCCGTTCTTAAGTCCAACAGAAATTGCATACGTAAAGTTACTACACATGCACAGTTTTTCCCTTCTTAAATTTACGCACTTAAAAGCCGCATTTTCTTAATTGTGAATCAGGTCCCATATCTCCAGAGAGACATAGATACACTAGAGACTGTGCAAAAAAGAGCAACTAAAATAGTGCATGGCCTGTGTCACACAACATACAAAGAAAGGCTAGAGGAACTAAACATGTATAGCTTGGATCAGAGAAGGGAGAGGGGGGACATGATAGCAGCTTTCACTTTTGGCAGCTTCCCTGCGGGAGAACCCGGAGAGAGGCTAGCGACGCATGCAGGGGGCGGGGCTTAATGATGCAGGTTATGCAAATCGCGTCTTTAGGCTCCGCCCCTGGCTCATACTGACCCGTTTTTACTTGAAATAGGGGTCGGGATGGGGCTTGATGCCGCAAATTGCGTCATCAAGTCCCTTCCTGTGCCTAGCACTAGTGTACTAGTGTTGCTAGGCAGGGGGGCAGGACTTGAGGGAAATTTGCTGGCTCTCCCGGGATACCGGGAGTACTGCCCGAATTTCGGGAGTCTCCCGGACATTCCGGGAGAGTCGGCAACCCTGAGTAAACATGTATGGCTTGAAGCAGAGAAGGGAGAGGGGAGATATGATATCAGCTTCCTCATATATCAAGGCCAGGACTGCCAACTCTCCTGGAATATTTGGTAGGCTCCAGAATGGTCGGGCATTTCTCCTGGTATCCGTGAGATCAGGCAAAATATCCAGCGTTACCACAGCAGAGCTGCTCGTAATGTTTTTTTAAACAGCGCTCATCACTTATACATGGAGCGCAGAGTGCGGTTTTAAGCTGGTTTGACAGCTTGCTTACAGTGCAGGGAGAGTCGATGCTATGCCCCCTTCTCCAAGGCCCCATAGCAGCCACACCCTTTTCACCCCCTGTAGTTACACCCCGGCTCACAGTCCCACTGTACTCTATAGGGTGGGCATAGGCATCATCTGCCACTCAAGGCATTGTGCAACTAAAAACTCCAACAGCAAAGGCAAAGCTCATACCAGGAAAATCATGATAGTAGTTTCACAGCACCTGAGTGCTGCAGGTTATTCATCCCCATCATGGTTCAGTGACAAACCGATTGAAGGTCACTAAGTTTTTTTTATTGATTTAGTGCCTGTGCCCATTAAGGAGGCATAACCATACCTCTAGGTGGGTCTTATAGTGCTCTGTATCTCCCTCTAAGGACACATGTACAACAATTGATATCAGAGCAGCACTGAATGGACCATATCTCCAAATGTATGCTCCAATCAGGACTATGTTGAACCAATTAGTACACAGCCTTTAAACAGCCTTCTATCACACAGACTGTTGTGACATTTAATTTTACAAATAAGACAATTCATAGGTGATGTTATAGCAGGGCTACCGGTATCCCGATAGAGCAGTCAAATCTCCCACAAGTCCCTGCCTCTCATTACAGCAATCCCTAGGGCTATTAAGCCATGCACCCATGCCAGCATTTATTTGCTCCTCCCAAGATTTCCGAAAGAGAAGAAATAAACAGTCGACAACACTGTCTTACAGCGGAGTTGCCAGCTTTTAGGGAAGCCATAGATACCTGTTGGGGGTGGGGCTTAATGACATGATTTATGCAAATCACGTCATTAAGTCCCACCCCCTGACTACCAATTACCCCTTTTTAGGTTTACTAGGGATGTCGGGGGGCTTGATGATGCACAATGCATCATCAAGTCCCTTCCTGCCCCTGGTAACACTAGAATACTAGTGTTGCCAGGCAGAGGGGCAGGACTTGAGGCTGTGCTTTAATGAAACCGTGGACCTCAAGCCCTTTGCGGGAGATTTGCAGACTCTCCCGGGATACCAGGAGAACTAGTGAGTCTCCCGGATATTCTATGTTATAGTACCATTTATACCTTTTCACCATTCTAGCCAACGTTTGATGTAAAAACCTTACTTATAACTATAAAATGATAACCCTATTGCTATATTTAATAAACAGCACTGAAAATGCAAGTGGGCACTTTCAGGCATGCGGTGAATAAAAAAAAATTTGGTTATTGAGGTTATTTCAGATCACTTCTTCTAGACAGTCATGTTCTGGCTGAACAGGAAATGGCACAGGATACAGGAAGTGATACTTTCTGTTTTTCCTTTCTTGGCCCTTCCATTGCCACTGTGTTTGAAGTGTTTGCCATGGGAAATCCTGTGGTTGCATATCTAGTTTTTAGACACAATACAATGTCAGTCATGTGACACTGGCTTTCGGGAACTAGGCTGGCAGTACCCGAAAACTATTCATGTTTAGGAATGCACAAACATAGGTGCCAGGTGGGTGGGATGGTCCATGCCAGCCCCTAGATTTTTGCCAACTAAAATAATTTAAGGGGAGCGGCATCTGTATCAACTGAGTGTGAGGGCCAACGAGTGACGGGCCTACATTTTTGGGTCCCTGAAGTATGGGGCACCCAATCAACAACCAACAACAGGGGAACATCCGACAAAGTCCAAAGGCCCAAATGGCACAGAACAGGGTGTTGGGGTGGAGTCCTTAAAACGGGCCATAGAGTGATCGCCTTTCTACCAGCAACGAGGTCTGAGCAACCGCTGTTATCTTCTTCAGTGCGCACAGTGCCACCAATAGCAGCTCTCTATTCTTTGCTCTGCCGGATCATAAGATCCTTCCTCTGGCTGGAGCTGTAGATACAGAGTCTGCCGGACAGCGCTGATTGGCAGAAGGGGGAGGAGTTTTGAGTACCCAGAAGCTCCCAACACATAAAGCATAGTCTAAGGTTTGTATTAAGTTCTTCAATCCATTGGCTTATGATTCTATCACTAAAATAACCTTATTTTAATACCACACACCTAATAAACTCCATTGATTTTGTTGAAAACTGAATTCTTTAAAGAACAAAAAAATGGCTTTAAAAAGATGCATCTAGGCCAGGCATAGGCAATCTGTGGCTCTCCAGTTGTTGCGAACTACAATTCCCATCAAATCTTGTCAGGTACCAGCTATTCTTTTGCAGAGTTGGGACTTGTAGTTCCACAAAGCCTGGAGAGCCACAGGTTGCCTACGCCTGTTCTAGGCCATTCTGGGATTAGGTGCATTGAATCTTAAACCTCATTAGTTTTATAGTAGAGCCACGAGCGGGCTAGCTATTATAGCTATCAGCCTTCAGTAGAAGTGTGCTGGTTCTGCCATCCTCAGTCTGTTCTACCTTGGTCAGCACAGCTGTCAAGGACTGAGCATATAAGGATTGTGGCTTATTCTGTGCAGCGTGACAAGTTTGTTTACTTAGCAGTTGGAGTCAGGGGCCCTGATTCACACTAAAGTGTTGATTTTCCGAGCATATTTCAACTGTGATCAACTGTGCATGTCCAGAACGCAAAGTTACACATGGAATCCAGCTGTTAGAAACACTAAACCACTCGGCATGTTCTTAAACTCCCACCTCAGTAAAATAAGTAAAAGTGGGCGTTGAGAGAGGAAGTTAAGAAAAATGGGTGGGGGGAGGCATTTAAATGGTCTATTAAGGGCGCGGTTGACAATGAACACACATACTTTAGCAATTTAAGCACACAAATACACACGGAGAGTTAAGGTTCCTTTATGTGAGGGAAATTATGGAGATAATACAGTGAAGATGTGCTTCACGGCCCCTGTACTGACCAGACTTCTGCACAGTCTCTGTTTTGAGTAAAGTCGGTGCAGAAATTTTAAGGTAGGGCCCTTGGATCGTTAGTCCATCCAAACAAGGGGAGTGGCCTCCCCTCATCCACACTGATGGCTGGATTTAAGAGGGATTCAGCATTGGATCTCTGTGGGATATGGAGATCAATTCCACTATGTGGGAGGATGTGCTTAGTGTCATTCACTGTATCCCGACTTCCCAGCCACACTCATTTTAAGGGCTCTGAACCTGGGTCCCTGGGGTGTGGGTTGCCACTGAGAATGGCCCTTTTTCGAAAGGGCCGTTCTCTCCAGGTCAGTTCCAAACAAGGCAAAGCAATCGATCCCCGCCAGACTGAAAATACTGGGCTGGATCCAGACCTTGTTAAGTGCATGAACTTAGTTACTCCTGGTCTAAACCATGTTGAATTCAGAGGGAGCCAAGTTAATTGTATTCTTTGCATGCAGGGATATATCTTTGAATTGCTTACTGCACACAGATACTGACCAGCTTTACTATTACACTGTTATTTAGACTTGGGATAGGAAACATCACCTCTCAACTCTAATACTGTTTGCAGCAGATGAAATATGACTCCCCTGAAATGAACATGGTTTAGTCCAGGTGTAACTAAGTTCATGCACTTAACAAGGTCTGGATCCAGCCCGCTATGCCGAAAGGCGAGTATGAATCTATTCCTAACCCTCCCTTCCTCGCAGCCTAAAGACTCCCCTCCCTGCAGCCTAACCCTAAGACCCCCACCCCCGCAGCCTGACCCTAACCCTCTCTTTCCATGACTAACCCTAAACCTCTCATTTTATGACCCTAACCATAACCCTCCCTTTCCCAGAACCTAACCCTAAAAGTCCCCGGTGAGGTTACTTACCTCTCTGGTGGGGTCTGCAGCGGGTGCAACGGGTTCAGCGGCTTCTGAAAAATGAATGGGTAGGTATGCCAATCAGTATACTTACCCATTCTAAAAAAATTTGCAAAAGGCTGTCTTTTTGAAATAGAGATAGCTGAAAATGAGCTTTCAGCTGTCTCTGTTTCTAAAAGTGCCTTTTCTTGCGGTCAACTGACATCGGTCCTGTTCTGAAGTGCAAACTAGAAATGTTAAAGTTTTCTTAACTAAGAAAAAAAGCAAAAAAAAAGTTGTATCTGCACCTTGGGAGAAAGGGAGGGAGAGAAAGAGAACGAGAGAGAAAGAACAAGAGAGAGAGAGGGGGAGAGAACAAGAGAAAGAGAGAAAGAGAACGAGAGAGAATGAGAGAGAGAGATAGAAAAAGAGAGAGAAAGAACGAGAGAGAGAGAGAGAGAAAGAGAACGAGAGAGAGCGAACAAGAGAAAGAGAAAGAGAACGAGAGAGAGAGAGAAAATTTTATTTTCTATAATAGTTTATTTATTCATTGCTCCTTTGCTGGAGAGAGAAAACGAGAGAGAGAAAACGAGTGAACGAGAGAGTGAACGAGAGAGAGCGAACGAGTGAACGAGAGAGAGCGAACGAGTGAACGAGAGAGAGCGAACGAGTGAACGAGAGAGAGCGAACGAGTGAACGAGAGAGAGCGAACGAGTGAACGAGAGAGAGCGAACGAGTGAAAGAGAGCGAACGAGTGAACGAGAGAGAGAGAGCGAACGAGAGAGAGAGCGAACGAGAGAGAGAGCGAACGAGAGAGAGAGCGATCGAGTGAACGAGAGAGAGAGCGAACGAGTGAACGAGAGAGAGCGAACGAGTGAACGAGAGAGAGCGAACGAGAGAGAGAGAGCGAACGAGAGAGAGAGAGAGAGCGAACGAGAGAAAGCGAACGAGAGAGAACGAGAGAGAGAGAACAAGAGAGAAATTTTTATTTTCTATAATAGTTTATTTATTCATTGCTCCTTTGCTGGAGAACTTTCTGGAAAAGTCACTTTCTTTTCTGTGCATGTATATAATATAATATGTCACTGTCATTGTTGTATTTTATATGTACAATAAAATAGAATACCCTAATATGGCACGAAAACTAATCCAGAGCTGCAGAGTGCAAAAGGGCAGGACCTGATCAAACCAAGTTGCAGTGTGAGGGGAGGCAGATTTAAACTGTAAAATCAGAATTAGAATTAACAGAGAAGGTTTCCTAGCTCAGTTCTGATTTACGGATTAAACATAAAGCTGTAGTTTATGCGAGTAACATGTGTTTTAGTAAAGTTATTTCCTTGCATGCAAAAGAAATCAGATTAGTTAGCACCCCTTGCATTGCACAATTGTTTAGCCGAGCTGTACACTTGCATCTGTATGGTCCTTACTCTCAAACTCTGGCTCAGCCCCAATACATCTATATACTGTGAGTGTGGGTCCCCGTTGCAAACGGCCCTATTTCGATAGGGCCATTGGCTCCCAGCCAGTTTCGAGATAGAGAGAATGAGAGAGAGAGCAAGAGAATTATTTTCGATAGGGCCGTTGGCTCCCTGCTCCCAGCTCCGAATTGGCTGGGATATCGATTGCTTATGCCTCAAAGAGGCATAGCAATCGATCCCTGGATCCCTGAACACGGTGCTCTGAAAGAAGCTAAAAAAATCTGAAGTGTGAGGATTCGCAAAGATATACTGTATTTGCATGTTTGTAATCCTGTACTATCCTAACTTTGTAACCGATTGCAGGGATCACGCCTCTCGTCCTCCATCCAGAAGAAATTTCCCAGATGGCAGATTTCAAGTGCAACAACACCTACTCTCACGTCCAAATTACCTACCTGGCTCCAGTATATGGGGTGGAATTCGTTGTAGCTGTGCTGGGCAATGGTCTTGCCATCTGGTTGCTGGGGCCGGGAGGGACCAAGAATCCACATGCCGGCATCATCTTCTCTCTGAACTTAGCAGTGAGCGATCTGGCTTATGCACTTTCTCTGCCTCTTCTTGTGGCCTACTACGCTATGGAGAAGAACTGGATCTTTGGTCTCAGCCTGTGTAAAGTAGAACGCTTTTTATTCAACTGCAACCTCTATGGGAGTATTTTCTTCATAACTTGCATCAGTGTCAACCGCTGCATTGGTATAGTGTACCCATTTTATGCCCGGGGCAGAGTGGAGAGTAAACATGCGAAGATAGCGAGTGTGGCTGTATGGCTGGTGGTAGCCATTATTTCAGCCCCTGTATTTGCATTTTCAACTTTAAAAAAGGAACACAATGTCACAGAATGTATAGGGACAGCTGTGGACAGCAGTCTGGGGTCCTACTTCCCCTACAGCCTGTTCCTTGCTGGCTTTGGCTGTGGTCTACCCTTTGTCATCACTCTGTTATCCTACATTGGCATTTCACGAGCAGTATATAAAAGCCATGGTCTTGAAGCAAGGGAGAAGAGGAAGGTCATCACTATGGTTTGTGTGGTAGTGGCCCTTTATTCCATCTCCTTTTTGCCCTATCACATCTTGAGGAACCTCAACCTCTTCAACAGACTGAAACCAACAACTTGCAAATGGTCATCCAATGTCCATTCTGCCTTCCAAGTAACCAGAGCGCTGGTGGCATTAAACCCTTGTGTCCATCCACTGCTGTACACATCGGTGATGGACAATGTGAGGGCAAAACTTGGCTGGAGACAGGGTGAGGTAGAAGATAAAGCAAATGCTAGTATGCAACTGTGAGCGGAACTGTGAATCAATATAAACATTTGGCATACGAAGCGACAATCAAGACAACAAATAACCTCATGACAGACACCCGAGAACCAGAAATGTCGCTGGAAGTTAAACGTGAAAACATTCTGTAAATAAAATCTGTATAACTCAAAGCAATGGGAGTTTTCTATAGAACAAGAAACAAGTTCAGAAAAGACAGAAACCGGCTTGCTACGAGGCAAGTCAATGTTTTGTAACTTACTACAACTGGCATAAGCTACCTTTACTTTTACAACATCTCGCTGATCATAACATTCTAGAACAAATTCAGTGGACATGATTGAAAATGTGTACTCATCATGTCACCATGTCCTCTGCCTGTCCATCTGTGAGCCAAGATACTAGATCTGACCACTTTAGTTGTTAGAGAATGGTTTAACATAGATTTTATTTGGGGCCAAAAACTAGCCTGTAATTAAACAGTAGTAACATGTACAGTGCAAACAAACAATACGTTTTACAATAATTATTTCTTCTAATTTACTGTTTTTAGGTGAAATCTGGACAAGATATCCCATAAAACAATGCTTCAAGCTTTTTTTTGAAAAAAAAAATTTTTTTTTGGGGGGGAGGGGTGAATGGGGGCGCTTAAGTACCACCACCAGTCATGGAATCAGGTCAAGTACCACTTTGCACGTCATGCAGATACATATATTGTATTTTATTAAATATGCCTTTTGCAATATGTCATCACACCTGATTAAAAAGTAAGAGCATCTTCTAGCTCCCTACAGCCTTGTTCAATTGTCCTGACAGTGACACATCTACCACTTGTTAACAATGCTTGCTTAAGAGGAGACCTTTTCTCTTTACTTTGATTAAATTAAATGTTTTTGCAACTACATAACTATTAAGACCTATAACGCTGAACAATAACTATATATGGGTCCCCACTAAGACTGTCCCTATTTTGATAGAGCTGTTCTGTAACTGGCTGGGATATTGATTGCTTATGCCTCAATGAGGCATAACAATCGATCCCTGGAGCACCGAGCACAAAGCTCCGATAGATATGCCAAAACCTTGCCCCAACCCTTCCCCTAATTCTAACCCTCCCGCCTCTATAGCCTAACCCTACCCACAGCCTGACCCTTACTTCTCTCTTCCTAAGAGATGGGTATTTATGCTCATCAGTATACTCGCCCATTCATAAAAAATAAAATTCTAAAATGGCTGCCTATTCAAAATAGATACAGCTGAAAGCACAGATTATTACCTGGTAATATGTTTTCCTTGACTCCACCATGTCAGCCCTGACCACTGGGTATGTTCCTCCCTCTTTGGAGCCATACAGGAAGAAAGAAGACACACCGTATATAAGGCCTTCCTCTTCCGCCTTCTGTGTCTTCCAATTTTCTTAGCTCTAAATAAACTGACAGGTTAACCTACCAACAACATAACTAATATAGTAACATGGGTCGGGTAATAACGGGCTGACATGGTGGAGTCAAGGAAAACATATTACCAGGTAATAATCTGTGCTTTCCTTATCCTCCCCATGTCAGCCCTGACCACTGGGTCATACCCTAGCAGTTCAATTTTCACTGGGAGGGCGACCTTATGGTCAAAATAATAAACAATTATAATTAAATTAAATTTATTGCACTACTGCGCTCAATACTCGCCTACCAAACCTGGCATCTGCTGAGGCGAGGACATCTAACTTATAGTGTCTAACAAAGGTGTGAATCGATGACCACCCTGCCGCTTTACACAGCTCTTCTACATTGGCTGATTCTTTAGCCGCCCAGGATGTTGCCACTGCCCTTGTTGAGTGGGCCTTCAGTACCTTAGGAATTTCTCTTCCTCTTACTCTATAGGCTTCTGCAATGCATGATTTAATCCATCGTGCTATTGACTGCTTTGAGGCTGGACCACCTTTATTTTTGCCTTCAATCAGGACGAACAATTGCTTCGTCCTTCTAAGTGACATTGTTTTGTCTGTGTAGATCTTTAAAGCTCTGACCAGATCTAACATATGAAATTTCTTCTCTTTATCATTGCTTGGGTTAGCACATAATGATGGCAAAACCACTTCTTGATTTAGATGAAATGAAGAGACAACTTTCGGTAGAAATTTTGGGTTTGTGCGCAATACTACTTTGTTTTCAAAGAAATTAAGGTACGGAGGTTCAGCCCACAGTGCTTGTATTTCAGACACTCTTCTTGCCGACGTAATGGCTACCAGGAAAGCCACCTTCCATGTCAAATATTTTATGTGCACATCCTGCAGCGGTTCAAATGGAGCTTCTGTTAATGCATCAAGCACCATATTCAGGTCCCAGGGTGGTATTGGATCCTTATACTTTGTATTAATTCTTGTTGCTGCCTGGAAGAATCTAATAATATCTTTATGTTTTGCCCAATCTGTTCCTGTCATGGCTGACAATGCTGACACTTGTACCTTCAATGTACTATTGGCTAATCTTTTCTCTAGTCCTTCTTGTAAGAATTCTAAAATGGATACAACATCTAGTTGTTTTATATTCTTGTCCCTTGTCCAAAAGCAGAATTTTTTCCAAATTCTATGGTAGATGTTAGATGTAGATGTCTTCCTTGCAGCTAACATGGTTTTAACCAGGTTCTCTGAAAAACCTTTATTTCTTAATGCTGTCCTCTCAGCAGCCATGCCGTCAACTTGAGCGAGGCAGGATCCTGATGTACCAGCCTCCCCTGGGTTAACATATCCTCTTGCACTGGCAGCGTCCATGGGTCGTCTATTGACATCCCCCATAGTTTCTGAAACCAAGGCCTTCTGGGCCAGAATGGCAAGATGGTGATCACTGTAGCTTGTTCGCTCTCCAACTTTCTGAGGACTCTTGGGATCATGACTGTTGGTGGGAATACATACGCCAGTCTGAAGTTCCACGGCACTGATAGAGCATCTGTGCCCTCTGTCTGTGGGTCCCTGTATCGAGAAATGAACCGCTTTGTTCTTCTGTTTTGTCTTGTTGCCATTAGGTCGATCTCTGGCTGTCCCCATTTTTGAGTGATCCGCCTGAATATACTGCCGCTGAGCTGCCACTCCGAATGCTGGATCATTTGTCTGCTTAGGACATCGGCCTGAACATTCTCTCTGCCCGAGATGTAAGTTGCTGTTAGTTCTAGCAGATTGACTTCTGCCCATTGTAATACTGGCTTTAGTGCTGCCATAAGTGCCTGACTTTTTGTGCCACCTTGCCTGTTTATATAGGCTACTGTTGGCTTGTTGTCCGATTGGACATTTACCGCTTTTCCGCATAGGTGCGACTGGAATGCTATTAATGCCTGATTCACTGCTGACATTTCTCTTAGATTTGAATGTAGCTTTCCTTGCTGTTTTGTCCACAGTCCTTGAGCTATTTGCCCCATGCAAACTGCACCCATCCTAGGCTGCTTGCATCTGTTGTCACCGTTATCTTTGGAGGCACCTTGAAAGATTTGCCTTCCCTTAGGGCTTGGTCGTTGAGCCACCAACTGAAGTCTTGTCTTGCTTCTGGTGACATCTTGATTATCTGAGACAGATCGCTTGAGTCTCTGTCCCATTGTCTCAGTAAGCATGCTTGCGCTGCCC
>WWET01004774.1:34149-46123 GCA_011038615.1 Limnodynastes dumerilii | reverse complement strand
ATATATATATACACACACCAATAATGTATGCTCATTATGCCGGTGTAAGCGAGATGGGAAAGAAGAATTATCCACTGACATATACAATATTATTTTTCATGAAAAGACACGTGAATAAAAAGTTTTCAGAGGTTTTTCATAATCCTCAAGTTATCTGTGACAGAATCTTCCCTCTTTGGGGTCTGGTGCCCTCTCTACATATCTGCTGTGAAGGAGAATACCTCCCCCCAGGTACAGTTATCAATAAAATCAACTGCAGATCGTCATTCAAGTGTATTTCATACAAGGAATAACGGACCATGATTCGTCATGTGCTACCCACCTTAATTTTCTTGTCATTTTCATCCAGCTTGTATTCTGTGATTGTCTTTATATTACCATTGATGACCTCACGGGGAGTGTCCAGGGGAACTGAGGGGAAACCACAAGTTGTAACACTGACCTCTGGCATCAGACTATTGCCAGTAACAATATCTTACAGGAGTAAATCAATGGGTATAACATTGTTGCTATTAATTGTAGAACACTTATTTAACAATGGGGATTGTTCTAACTTGTCATAACCTTGGAAACACAACAGATAATCATCCTGAAATCTACAGTTTACAAATCTAGAATTTATTTTGAACACTAAATAGATGCAGAAATAAAGTTGTTATTATTGAGTCAACTGTATCCTCTACTGCATGTTAAACTGTGCATGATGACTAAAGGAGCTTCTGGTATACAACACGGTTTTAGTGGGCAAGGGTGCAGAAATACATTATATTGTACTACTGCCCAACAAAACGGAATCTAATAAAGGACTTAAGCTTATTTATGACGAACAACAGATACAGTGATTAACTTTATTAATTTATAGGGTTAAAAAATGTCTTCTTGCATAAACGTCCCAGCAGCATCACTGCAATACAATAAATATTGGTCAAACTCACAGCCAGGATCAATGATTTTCTCTTTCACAACAGGCGGACTTAAAGGCTCAACATCTTCAACCTCCTCTTCTACCTGGTCGGCCCAGCTGGGCTTTGAACTGTAACAAAATACACAGCAGTTACCAAGGTGGTCAGCTTTATATTAGTTCCCTTATTTAAAGACTGACTTTTCTTACTCAAAACATATATTCCCCACAACTAAATCCACAATACAAATCTAGCCAAAACACATAATATGCAATGACTGCTGGTAGTTCAACATGTGTCTGAGATAACCTTTCTCTCAGCAAATGTTCTTCTTATCTCCACCAACCTCTACCAACTGTTCCCTGCTCTAGACAGCTCTTTCCAGCAGGTGGCAATCCTCTCACTATGGCTGCAATCACTCAATACCCTTACTGTCTTCACATAAATATTGTACCACTAAGATTATCAATATTAAACATGGATTAAAGTGGCTACAACTAGCCACTTGTAATATTATGTCCATAGTTGTCAATTCCACTTATAGCAAGTGGAGTTTGGATATTGGGTTTTTCAGTTTTCTGAGGTGTGCGTTAGTTTTTTTATTTGCTTTTTGCAGACGCAGAGCGTATAGAAGCGTGCAAAGAGCTGTCTCTGCTGGAGAAAGAAGACTTGATACAAGAAAGGTTTATGGAATGTGAATCACATGTATTAAGAGGGGGAAGGAGGTTTTTAATTTAATGTGATCAGTGAGTATAGTATGTATGTGAGGGTTATTTCATTCTGAACAGGTTGTGTATTTGGGGACTTAATTTAGTGTTTTATCTACACTTTACAGTTGCTTGATTTTCATTTCAGAGTTTACAACTCCCACTACTACTGCCACCAGTATACTTATACTTTCCTATTATAGTAGCTCATGGTCTGGTATCAACATGGCAGGTAATAGCTACATATGCACAATTACTGGCTTTGTATAAACCAGTATATTGTTAAATAATTAAATTACCCTTCTCACCATTATTTCTTATTAACATTGTTATATATGGCATTACAAATAAGATGATAAACATCTGCTTACACATCACAACTCACTATGTTCATGATGTTTGCTCAACTGGCTCTGTGCCCTCCTTGTATACACTCATTATCACAAAGCTTTCTAGACTAATATCAATGCCCATCCACTTTATTACACAAGTGTCTTATTTCCAACCTTTACCCTCAATACTGCTATCACCCCCACAACCCCATCATCACGATCCCTTCCCCATCTCATCCAACCATCTGTACTATTACTAACACCACCACTACCAACCATCGTGATCCCTTCTCCACACCATTATACAGCTCCCACTGAGAACATAATCTGTTATTACTACATTCTGCCTTGCCAGGTGGCCCAGATCTCTACCCTATCCATATAATCATTGCTTCCAGCACCTGTAACCCGACTCTCCACCTCTCTTATGCACCGATCCACCCTGCTAAACCCGCCGGGCTCTCGCCCGCAATACTCACTCGTAGTCTTCGGTCGGCATACTCCTTGCCTGCGTTGATGGCGCCAGCGGAAGTTAAAGAAAGACCAGGCCACGAGCGATAGCCGGCTGTGTGTGCACTGACTTCCGGCGCCGCTCTGACTCGACTGCGTCTCTGTGGTACTGACTTGGTCACGTGACTGAGCAATCTCCCTGCTGTGTTGTTGCGGGACTCAAGGTGGCAGAACATGGCAAGGGGGGATGGAAAGGCATGAAATGAAATGAGATTTATGTGTAACCCGTTCCCCTACCCTCCCAGCTCTAGTAACACTGCAGAAATGTACAGGTGGTGCGATTTGCTGGGACTTTCGGCTCGAGTCCCATACAAGTGCATTTTGTATTAAGTGTCACAAAAGCCTATTTAAATAATTAAGTTTTGTGATAACAATCAGGTTTATTTCCCCATTCAGTAAATGGACAAATACCTCCCTAGTCCCTTTTAAAACCTTACTCTCTTGGGTGTGCCACCTGACCCTCTAATGGCGTCATGCATATTTTGGAATAGTTTCAGCCATGATAACCGTACCTTGTAAACACTGCACACCTGTTTTTTCCTTATGGATTAAGTGTGACCCCGATAGATTTTATTACAGGGGGATATTCTGTACTCCATTTTTGCATACCTTTATATAACCAACTTTTAAGTCTGTTTCTTTTTTTTTGTCACAATTGTAAAACAAAACAGAAATAGCTGGTTTAAGCCAAGTGGTTTATTATGCTGTAACTACAGAAACAGTGCTATGACTGATTTTTATAAGGGAATTGTCTTATGATTATGACTCAATCAAGTAAATACACAAAATGAGAAACAGTGAGGATAAACCAAATCAGATGTTCGAACAATGCCTAAAATCAGCTTAAACTCCTCAACCACCCCCCACACCAAGCAATGCTATAGGGCTGGAGGATAACATTCTACACTTCAAAACATACTGCAAACTGGAAAGGCCTCCAAATAAGTGGCATACCCAGTGCTAATGATTAATTCCTGTGGGTGTTTTTCCCCCCTCTGGAAAGTGTCATTGCATTTTTCGTTTTGTATCACTGCTCAGTTTAATTACAAGTAATAAGTAAGACTAATGCTTATCACATTTTTTTTGTTTTTTTTAAATTAATTTTAAGAGTAAGCTACATTCTGTTCTATATGGATATGTATGCTCACTAAGACAACGCTATTTGAGCATAGTGTGATTAAAATTTGTATTACACCCATGCATCGTTTATTGGTATTGTGAAATAGTTACAATACCTTTTTGTATACATGCATCACATTTGCAACAGGTACACGGTGTTCATAGAACATGCAATTCATAAGTTTAATATTTTGGTGCATTTAATCCAAGTAAGCAGTGTGTGGTTGATTATATTAGAACAATCTCTAGCTGGGAAATTTAGCAGATTCCATGTGACAGAGTATGTAAGTGGAATATCACCATACGATAATCTGTTGTAATCATTTTATAATTTTCCCTTAAGAGATGTTTTAATTGTGTGTATTAAATCTTGTTAGTTGTACTACATTTGGTATCAAATGCATTTTGTTTAGATTTAATTCTTAATATTGTGGTTATGTAGTGCGTGCACCATAGGTCAGGCTTTAATTTTGTCAGTCTTGTACAAAAAGTAAGTTGGTGTTCATAGACCGATTGAGTTATGAGGCAGGGTGCTAACAATCAGGAGTCATTAGTCGTGTAAAGTGTGATTAATATTCAAGTCTGACTCCTTTCCCTTTCTTTGTAGCAAAATCCAAGGACTTAATTTACAAAAAAAAAAAAAAAAAAAATCAGTTTGCTCAGTTTTATTGAGAAATTTAGCCCTTAGAGTAGAAAATGTAGTACTCTCCACTTGCAAGCACACCATTAAAACTCTTCAGACAAGCTTACCAAATCCTCAACCTCCTTTATCCACGTTCTTTACAACCACTTTGTATGAATCATGTAATATAAAGGGAACATGGACAGCAAACTAAAGTTACCCTCAGATCTGTTACAGACACTACTGGGTTAGAGCACTTTACCATACAACCTGGCTGGTTCAGTGTACAGCACATTACATATTGGACCATCATGTCCACCAGATTGCACGCAGAGCCCTCTTACCCACCCAGACTGGGTGTTCCCATCCTGTAAATAAGGGCCCAAATTTAATTAGGTCAGCCCTGCCAAAGACTCAGGTTAACTGATGGTTTGAGAGGTCACTGCATTTGGTAATCTAATACATGGAAGTCCCTTCAGGTGCTTATGGAGAAAACACCAGGTAAAAAAAGTAAGGCACATACAAAAGCTAAAGACTTTGTTTTTTTTATTTGAAATATTAAAACATATAAAAGACCTACATTTCCACAAGTACATAGTGGATAAATCCAGTACAGTGAATAAAATTTGATGATTCTTTAAAAACCCATTCTAGCAAAATACATTAACCATCAGATCAAAAACAGTCAAATTGACAGACACAGTTAATATAGAGTTAATATTTGCAGTGCACAGATGTAAACAAATAAAATATGGAACAAGGACTGTAGAGGTAGAATTCCAGGTTAATTCTCTTCCATCTTTTCTTGCTTTATGGATTCTGCAGAGAAAACAATGGGGCCAAACATTAACTGAAGATAGAAACTTTATTACCATTTATTAACGTACTGCATAGTAGTCTTCACTCAGTGCATCCCACATGCAGGGTAGACTAAAGATTTACACAGCAAATAAAAGGTTCCTTGAACACAAACCTGTTTCTTTATCTTTGATCTTGGCCAAGACACAGACTTTGATTTCCAAGCCAATTGCTTTTGCGAGTGGTGGTGGTACTGCATTACCAACCTAAAGAGACCAGAAGATTATACATCAAGTCTGTATTCCTAGCCGTGGAGTTTAACCACCCTCAATAGACACTCACCTGTCTGTGTTTATCCAAGACATTACCAAAGAGTCTGTAGGTATCAGGGAAGCCTTGAGACCGTGCACATTCCCGGACACTCACAACTCGGTGCTGTTCTGGATGAAGAACTCGGCCCTGAGGGAGGAGAGAAACAAGTCAGAGAATTTGAAAGTAGATTAGAAGTGGGTTCCATGCTTGAAACCAAGTACTTTTATACTTTGAAAGGGAAGCTATTAAAATGTAAAATTATGAAACAATAGGATATTGGAAAGTCCCCTATTGGCTAAAAGAATAATTAAGAAATGCATTCAAGCTCTAATGAGCAGGTTGGTTGTCAGGATAATGGGGCACCAACAGTTCCTCAATCCTACAGTAACATGTCGCATTCTTACCTGTTTACCCATTGGCTCAGGGTTAGTAACTGTGGTGCTGAAAAAGCCATCCCACTCTAGCCTGCCATACAGACCGGCCCAGTGATTGTGCCTGTTTCCTGTGTGTGGCAGGCACCAGGGAATGAGAGTGTTGAATTGTCTGTCTGCAGAATCACAAGGTTTTCCTGTGAAGAGTTTACAAGAAAACAGTTGCATTATAGCACAAAAAAAAAANNAAAACTGTACATTAAACCAAAAAAAAAAAAAAAAAAAAAAAATTGCAATCCTAAATTCTTGCTGGATTTTACACCTTACAGGAAAGGGCCAGAAACATCCATACCTTCAGCGCAGGTACAGACGCCTCTAAGAGCTCCAGTACTGCTGCGTCCATTCTTCTTGTCACTGTGACTGTAGCGCAGTTTGCGAGTAGTTGTGCCATCTGTTAACCGAACCTCAATGTTAGGCAGGTCCCTCCAGTCTGAGCCAGGAGCAAGAGGTATGTGTCTCATTCTGGCAGCTACCAAGGCACTCATATCCTGCAAATCAGAGCGTAAATAGCTCAGTTCTGAAGTCTCATAAGTAATGAACAAAGAGGACTTTAGTATACTGCACTTCTAACAGCTAAATGCAAGAGGATTGCCTCAGAAATAATCTGTCACTAACACACCTTACAAATATGATCTCTGAGGATTGGTTGGTACTGTGATCCCCGGATCTGCCGTTGGAACCAGGACTGAGGTTCTCCGTTGTAGGATATCTCAAGAGCAGATGCTCCATTACGGATTTCTGGCAGGTCGGACATAGTGTCCCGCACAGTGATTGTTCTAAAGAGACTGGAGTTTGTCCTGTATTGAAAGAAGTCAATGTTAGAGACTTTTCCACAGCTTTTGAACACCAATCGTATGTAGTATGACTGGATTACCTAGACAATGGGTTTCTAAAGCATTTACACTGAAAACCTAAAGAGTTGTGCACTTACACTGTTTTAAAAAGCACAATGCAAAAGGCAGGTAAGAACCTTTGTCAGGTGCTCTTAGTCATTGACAAACAAAGAGAAGAGGCATCAGGCTGAAACAAACCACACAATTGTGTATTCTTCAGATATCAATTCTATTTACAGTAGTGTGGTAACAAACATTTAGCAGAACAACCTCCCCTTATACCCAAATCTCTGCATCTCCTCACTCACCTGGTGATGTTGCTCACATATTTTTTATCATCCACCACCACGTTTAACTGGCAAGCGCGAGGAGCAAACACATGCAACGGTTCAGGGAACATGGGGAGCTTCTCTCCTGGGGCAGCAGCAAGTACGATTGCTCTTCTACGAGTCTGTGCTACACCATACTGACCAGCCTGCAAAGACAGATGCACATACTCAAATTATGAAATTGCAACAGGATATCTATGTCCTGCTTAATATGTTCCCTATAGTTGTGGGTATAAATGCAACATGAGAAGTCATGCAGTAAGAGAATGCAATAGGACACATTTGATCTAGTGGACATAAGATTTATTTTTTTTATGTTTCCCAGCATCAGTGTGAACTTGAACAGCAATGAGACATTAGTGCTGGAGAATTAATGCTTCAGTTAGACAGAGCATGCACCCATTTCATTAGTCACAGTTGCACCTCCTCATTGATTATCAGACTCCTCAGCTAGAGACATACCTGTTTGCCTATCAGACCTCAGTGTTATCCAGACCCATAAATAAAAGTGTTGTCAAGTGTCCTACCTGAAGTACGCCAAATGTACACTGATATCCCATCCGTACGAGACAGCGGAGAGTGAGCTTAAGGACCATAGAACTTTTGAAGGACACAAAGTTCCTAACATTTTCCAGTAGAAAATATTTAGGACGGTAGTAGTCACAGTAGCTGAAAGATAATATATAGGCAGCTGTAAAAAATGACTCCAGTTCTCTCCAGATAGTTTTCACGTAAGGAGATTGATATTGTGTCATTGCTGCACTCAGTTTACTCACCTGAGATAGGAAACCACCAGCGAGTTTTTGAACTTTGAGTAGGTTCTGGAATTGAACCTGTTCATGCCACTGAAGCCTTGACAGGGTGGCCCACCACACAGCATTTCTACATCTCCTTTCTGAGGAAGCCTCTGGCCCAGAGAGTTTGTCTTCTCCCCTGACATGACCAGCTTCAGCAACACGTTACAGTCCTCCGTAAACACGGTTGTTCCTGGATTGTTTAATCTGAAAGCCTGGGCAGCTGGGTCCCACATCTCTATAGCCCATTTGGTCTCTGCTATACCTATAAGATTTAGACAGTTTTAATAACCAAGCAGTGACGACATTAACTATACAGATACTTTTTTTTTTTTTTTTAAAACATCGTAAAGAGCAGCTAAAATGGTTCATGGCCTGTGTCACAAAACATACTAAGAAAAGCTAGAGGAACTAAACATGGCTGGCAGGGGATGGCTTAGGAGCTGGGGAGGAGGCGGGGGGGGGGGGGGGGGGGGGGGACATGATAGCAGCTTTCACATATATCAAGGGTTGTGACTGGCTAGAGCAGAGGGCATTTTTTCAGAGGAAGAGGTGTAATAGAACACGAGGGCATGAATATAAACTGGAGGGAGGTAGATTCAGAGGAAATGTGTGGAATAATTATTCACTGAAAGGGTTATAAGTGGAATAGCCTCCTATCTGAGGTGGTTGATAAACAGTAGAACAGTTTAAACATGCTTGGGATAACCAAATACATCCTAAATCTCAAAATAAATTGAAGGTAAATAGGGTCTAGGGTCAGTATAGTAACTGGATGGGCCATGTGACTTAATCTGTCGTCACATTCTATGTATAGTTTTAGAAAATGGACTTTAATACCACCAAGTGCTTTTACCTGCTTGATGGAATCCCTCTGACAGTCCACCACAGCCAGAGAACACATCCAGAGTACTGAGTTTAGGCACTTTATCTTCAGCAAGCTTCTTCTCACTGTCAGACTGTATAAGGGATTTTCCTTTCCCTAGAGACAGAAAAGTGTAAAAAAAAAAAAAACAAAAAAAAAAACACACATCCCAGACCCAAAATATAACTTGCTAGTGTTTCATTTTTATCCAATACCTTTTCCTTTGCCCTTGCCTTTCCCTTTGTTCATGGAACTGCGAGCATGGTTAGGAGGATCCTCAAAAGACTTTGTCTTCGCATTATATGCCTAGACACAGAAGAATTAGTGTTAGTCTGAAGTAACAGCCTAGCCAGCTGCTTGCTGAACTAATGCCACGTCTTACCTCCAGGAAGTAGAATCTGTTAGATCCTCCCGCAGAATAATCCTGAATGGACTCTGTCAGGTCTTCACCATATTCTATCATGCAGGGACCCTGCACATCTTTGAAGTCCACAGTCACCTCTTCATCACTCCAGTACACAGAATTAATGTCTGAATGGTAACTGGCTTGCATGCCTTTGTGTGTGTTTTCAGGCCTGTAATAAGAGTTTAGCGAGTAAATCTCAAGGGAAAGATTGAGAAATTGTACACTAATCAGACACAAGTCTGTCCCTATACATACCTGTAGAATTTATATATTCTGAGCTTGATGTCTGCCTCATTTGGCTTCTTGTTGCTTCTTTTGTTACAGAAGATCTCCTTGATGCGACCTAGCCGGTAGGGCTCTGGGGCATCCAAGTTGCTGCCCTTGATATAGTCAGAGGATTTACGGTAGTATTCTGGGTAAAGATCTTCATCTACATCATCCTTTTTGTGTGACCGCTTAGCAGGGCTGCTCAGTTTGACACTGGAACCAAAATGGATTCAGTTATTTCAGGCACAGAGGTCAACCGTCTGACAAGTTTCACACAATTTTTTTTGCGATCACAATAAACTTTGCCAGAAATGCCGTTGTGCAAGTGATCACAGGTCAAATTCACCTAAAAATCGTGTGTAGAGGCATTGTGCAGCAGATCAGGACTTCAGACAGTAGAAGTCTTTCAAAGATCTTACCGTTTGAAAGCAGCCAGTGTTCACCCAGCTAAATACTAGACAACACTTTAAACAAAGTCTTACGGACACTAAAGTGTGGCAACATGCTCTTCCTTGTGGGACACATACCTGAATGAGAAGGCATCAGGGAAGAGTAATACACCATCACCAGTCTTGTATTGCACTCCATTCTTTGTGGCCATATTGTAGTAGACTTTGTCATCAAGATCATCAGCAATATCAGACACTCGGGGCATCTCCCTCTGCCTTATTTCAGCTAGCCTTGCACAGCTGGAACAGAACCTAGAAGAAATACACATTTAGATGTGTGGATGCACTATACACAACTTAGTGCTTTCAAGAACTAATGTTAAACACCCCACTACATACACACTTGCCATAAGTCTCTTTAGGAAGCCCAATCATGTGCAAGTAATTGCATGCATCATCTATAGTATATTTCACGTTAGAAATAAGGAGCAAGACTAACTTGTGTTTATTGTCCTCCGTTGATTGGGGGTTTGGTGGGGTCTCAAAGCGAGCATACTCCGGATCATACCACAGCTGGTAGAAATAGGACTTTCCATCATCTACCACTGCATCATCAGTGTCCACTCCACCCTAACAGATTAAATAGCACCAAGTGTGAACAAAATGCACTCATGACCATCATATAGTGGTGTTGATTTTAAACATCTGAACAGCAAGACCCACAGATTGTTGCAAAGGTCTATTCTGAGAAAGCAGAATATGAATTACCACATTCTGGATCTTAGAGTGGGGAGTTCTGCAGAATTCCTAAAAATAAGACATATGGACCAAGTAGTACTTACTTCCATAAACCAGTTTTCAGATGGTGCTTTGTAGACCACGTTGACCTTGCCATGAATATAGGACAGTTGCATGTCTTCACACTCATCTACAAGGAAGAGTTCCAGAGGATCTGATGTGGCTCCCAAGACTGTATCTGTGCCCAGACAGAACCAGTGGGCATGAAACATTGGACCATTGACATCCTCCCACATGGATGTAATCCTGAGAGTTTGACAGTCACATATCAGAATTCCACACTAAATGTCATTTTTTACAATGTAGTGTTACACCCAATTGTCTCTAAACAGCAGCAGACTAAACACTTAAGTCTGTTCCCTGTAGGACCTGATTTTGTTTTTTTAGCAAAAGTACATAGTTAATGTACAATAAGTATTTACAAAACATATGTATGAACTTTTCATAAACAACAACTGCACACATTAAAAGTCTGCCAGCAACACAAATATCAATCTTTACAATTTTATGCACTTCGGCCTGTTTTTTATATGAAATACACACCATCCTCCATAAAAATTCAGCAGGTGAACTAAAAATGTTGGTCTACAGTGAAATAGGTTGGGAGACTGCAAATTATGTAGCCAAAATAGACTTCAAGAAGAAATAGGTGTATGTAAATCCCCATACACAACTAAGTTTTTATCAGTCTAGATAGGAACATCTCCGCCATATGCCCCAAGACAAACAAGGAGACAATAGCCCACCATCTCTTGCTCAGAGGGAGACAATCCATTTAACAAAGCAGGAACAAAGAACCATTGCCTGCAGAAGACATAGCTTCTATAGAAAGTTTTGCAATGTAGTTCATTGAGGGTTGTGAGCAGTCTTATTCATCGAAGTCCACAAGGCACTGAACATTAACAAAATATACGGTTCTACAAGAAATCAGGTGGCAGTATACTTTTATATGGTTGATGTTTCCTATGGTCTACAAACCTTGCCAGATACAGGGGCTCTGTGGGATTATCAGGGCTCACAGACACACAATCACCAACTTCAAGGATTTCAGAGTCAATGGACACTTTCAGATAGTATTCCTTCTTCCCCTCCACCTTAAAAACAAGAAAGCTTATTATAACTGACAGGCAGTGGGTATTATTGTCATAAAGATAAAGCCAACTACCTTAACAGGATCGCCACGCCAGGATATCCGGTTCTTGGTCTCAATTTTCTTCTTCCGGCCCTGGAGGATTTTTTTGGGAGATGGCATTTCTGGGATATTGTCATCCAATTCCTCATCTTCATCAGCTTCTTTGACAGCCAGATTTGGACACCTGATGATACATGTTGAGTTCCATGAAGGCCATACCTGACCTACACTTGTAGCCCAATTCACCCATCGGCATTGTGTAGCATTACCTTCTCTGCAGACAGGCCTGCTTGTTACGACCACTGCCTCCAAATTTCACCATGTCTTGGCAGGCTTTGCACTTTCCACAGTCCGGTTGCTGACATACCTGTGTGGAAGTACTGGGTCAGTAGGCATGAACTAAACCCACTAGGGCTGCTCCAGAGTTC
>WWET01004774.1:13983-31259 GCA_011038615.1 Limnodynastes dumerilii | reverse complement strand
AAGATGTACTTAAGTTATCTAAGGGCCTACACTCTTGACTAAGAACATTAGACACTGACCCTTTAGAAAACATTGACAGGATGGTGGGCTGTTTGTTCACAGCTCTTGCAGGACGTACACGAGTAGAAGATTCTAAACAGTTAAAAGAAAAAATAAAGTTACTGCCCTAGTTCTGATCATTTAAATACAACATAAAGATGCCCAATTTAAAGACTAGGACAAAAAAAATTAATAAAAATTAAAAGTTACTGTATGACTTGTCAGGCCCAAGCATAATTCATACACACAATGCTGGCAGCTCTATGTATGGGTTTTTATCTCCCCATCCGTTCTGAAGTCAAGATATCATTTTTTTTTTTAACTCCTAATTTTAGGGATCAAACAAATGGATGATTTGTACTTTGCAGAGATTAGGCATCAGAGTTAACACTTTCACAGCATTGTTCCAAACACTTCTTTATAGTGTTTGGGAGTTTTTCAAAAGAATATTTCAGTGTGTACAGAGCTTATGAGGAACTGCACCACATAGAACTAGGCTAAAGCGTTACATTAAAAAAATTAAATTTAGTAAGTTACTTTTGCTCTCCCCATTTGTCTTGCTCTTCCTGCCCCTGCGACCTTTTTGGCCTGGAGTCGTAGCTTCCTCCATCTCCACATCCTCTTCATCACTTCCACAAGTACCATTTGGGGAACATCCATTAGTCTCCCCATTCAGAGAGCCATTTTCCATACCAAGTTCTTTTTGCAGAAAGGCCTTAACTTTTGTCAAATATCCTTCCTGGAGACAGATAGAAAACAGATATCGTCTTGTTGTAAAACAGACTAAAGCCAGTCATATGTTATCTATCCCAGCAGGAGGTGGCCTGATAAACTGGACAGATTCCCACTAGGGAAAGGTACCACACATCTCCCACGGAAACAATCCTAGCAGATAAGGTCCTTGCACCATTAAAGTGAGCTGATTGGCTCTGCTTAACATATCAGGAGCAGGCACCTGGTTAAGCATGTCAAAAAAATTACTCATTAAAAAACTGTCATATTCGCTCAATACAGTGATTATTGGCCTGATCACCTGATAAGTGGATCATCAGACCAACAATCGCCTAGTATATTGCCAGTTTAAACCTGGGAACAAATCAGCATGATTAAAATTCAGCATTATGTAACTGATAAGTGTGATGATTTTCACCCAAGGTCCCAATATTGGAGACATTCAGCATGGGTTATCAATCCCAGCAGGAGAGGTGAGAAGGAAAGGTTGCAATAATATCAGGGGCTGGAGTCAGATATTTGAAATGCCATACAATTGCACCAGAGCATTTGTGGTATGATTGGCCATTCAGAAAATCAATCCTGACCACTCACTACAACAATTATTGCCATAAATGACTAATTATAATAGAACAACCACTGTAGTATATTTATGGTCTTAAGATACAAGACAAGCACCATAAGAATCATTGACACAAGGATTCCTTTGTAACTCACCTCTGGGCATTAAGCAATTAAGGTTTGTGTTAACTGCAAATGACTTGTCCAAATAGATTATAAACAAAATTAAAAGCCACTCAATAGGGGAGTTTGAGAGTTGTTGCACAATTCTTAATGATTATTTGTTTAACTTTATATCTGTTTTAACACAAGTAGATAGAGAAACATACTTCAGACAGCTCCTCTTTGTTCAGCTTTGTCTCCAGGTCTGTCAACTTTTGTTTTGAACCTTCTTCCAGGTAGTCCAGCACCAGATTAAGCTTCTGCTCTACGCACTCCTATTAATAGTTAAATGAATCAATATACCTGCTAAAATTAATAGTCACGGGTACAGCATGGAGAATTTAAGTTACTCGATATGCTATTCCACAATATACTCAAGGTCCAATGGATTTAATAAAGGACCATTACAAATACTGCAATTGCATCTCCATATCAGCAAGTGTCCTAGTAATATGTACAGGTGAAAAAGTTAAGCTGCAAACTTAAAATGCATTAACAATGGAATTGGGTTTTACACACACTTTTTTACATTGACCACTGTTAACATGGGCATACACTAGGACAATCAGTCCCAGCAGGGGGTGCCCAATAAATTGTTGTTCCATTATCGGCACCATACACGTCATCTGCTGGGACTGGTAATCCTAGTAAAAGAGCTGTGTGAAGTGCAGGTTCAGCTGATCCCTGTCTGTACTACTTCCTGAAAAAACACTGCTGCATATCTATGTACTATGCTGCTCTGACAGTTTTGAAGCTTTGTACATAGATATGCAGCAGCACCTTTCATGAATAGGAAGCCATGCAGCTTGCCAATTGGCTCCCTTAATATATCAGAAGCTTGTTCCCAATATAAATCAAACATGTAAAAAGACCAAATCATCATCAGAGCATTACCGGTGCGTCTGAAAAATTGTTCTTGGCCACTAACTACGGCAATTATTTGCCCGATCACTTGATAATTGGGTCTTCAAGCCAATAATCACTAGTGTATGGCCAGCTTTACATTGTTTATTTTTAAATATGCAAGTTAAATGGTTTAAATGACTAGCACTGAGAGCTGGATGAAGCATGATCAATTGTCTATACTCACTTTATCAGTCAGTCCATCCTGTTCTTTATCCAATGCCTTTAACCTAGACAAGAAAATAAAAGAATACAGTAACTACGATACTTAAACACACTGATCACAAAAATGTTGCAAGGCAAATTAAATATAAAATCATGTAAACTACACAAGCCAGAAATAAATAGGAACCAGAGTAAAGCACCAATGAGAACGCTATATTATAGCCCTAGCATCTGCAAACAAGTCTGACAGAACACTGGATTTCGAGGTTGCATTTAAACTGTACACAACGCAAGAAAACGATTAAGGCTAGTTTCTGATTAATGCAGTTGGGCAGGCATCAGAATTACTCAGACATTCATATTGTGCCATCAGACCAAGCATGTGGGTTAGCGAAAGTTAAAGAGCAGAACCACAAGTGTCAACAAAGCCCAGACCAGCATTTCCTTTACAGCAGGACTAACACCAGCTTAAACAAAAAGGTCTGTATGATCTAGGATATGGCACAGATCTGCTGGTACTTGTAGTACTTCCCAAAGCAGACCTGTGACATCACTTCTAGCACTTACCGCTTCCTAACATCAGCGGGCAAGGCAGCGCAGGACTGAGCAGGCATGGCTCCGGGCCCGGCAGAGGGGATGAGGGGTGACGGTAAAAGCGCTCCCGGGACGACTGACAGCAGTATAAAAGTGCGCGGGAAAAACACGACTTTCCCGCCAACACAGACACCGACTAAAAGAATAAGACGAGCTGTCAGGCGGCTACGGGAGAGCGCGGAATAAAGAGCCGGGACACCGGATGAGACGCGAGCACCGCGATAAGCTACAAAACACCCGAAACACAGATTCACCCGGCTATACGCGACCGCCGCGGCTTTTCAAATGGCCCCGGGATCACGTGACTCCGCCCCGCTACACTCTCCCGCGCTTTGTGAGTGTGGGGGGGGGAGTGAATGACAGACTGACGTGTGAGGGGGCGCAACTCCGGGGCAGTCCGCCCTCTAAAGGGATTTACATGACAGAGAGGCGTGCTTTTTACATATTATTCATAAGCTTTTCAGAGGACACCCCATCCCGGTCCACCTTACGCCATGCCGCTGCGTTCTCCGGCCTCATACGGTGGTGACGTAAAGTTTAAAGGTCGATATGGCGGGAATATGCGCATGTGCGTCGTGGCGCGAATGTCTGACCGGACGGACACGCCCTCGGTGACGTCAACAGCCTGGAGGCTGCCTTTAGCGGTGCAATGATAGTTGAGACATGGCATCTGTTTACAGGAGCTGCTCTGGTGTCCAACCCAGAGCCGGATAAAGACTTCTTGGGGCCCTAGGCAAGATACCGGTTTGGAGGGCCCCCCAATGAATCGATATTTTTAGTACTTACCTTATTCATCCCCCTTAAATTTCATAAATCTACAGACTCGCACAGTTGGCTAGAAGGTGTGTGTGTGTGTGTGTGTGTGTGCGTGCGTGCGTGCGTGCGTGCGTGCGTGCGTGCGTGTCCTGAACTACGCCGATGCGCTGTGCGTAATAACACACAGCGTATAGGTATGCACTCCCCCTGACACTACCCTAACTTCAGCCGGCGTAACAGTATGTAATTACGCTGGCCACAAGATCGTAATGTTCTAACCCAGACCTCCCTTATTTGCCTAGCTTCCTGCCCCTTCGTCCGTAACTATGCTGTTATTACGGATGCCCGATCCAGGGCACCCAGAAAAAGGAATTACGTTGAGCAACATCTGCCCGGCACATGCGCATATCGGCAGAAATGCCGATCTTAAGCAGCCGCCCTGGATCAGGCACATTATTAGTAGAATAAGTTGGTATGTTTCTTAACATAGTAGAGGTCAGATGACAAGTTGCTTCTTTTATTTTATTTTATTTTATTTCTTTACTTTTATTTCTTTACTTTTATTTTCCTTTATATAATTTTAGTGTTTGCAAACAATTAAATCTGCCCATGTCTGTTTTAATGTATAACAAATAAAAATAGTTGAGTTTTAACTCCTTTTATGTCATATTTCAATCATCTTCCTTTTCCAGATTTGTATAGGAAATATTGCTATAAGTAGCACCAACCTAACTAATTGATGACACCTATATTAAACCTGACACTGTTTTAGGGTATCTAATCTACTACAACTCACAAGACACACAATGTACAAAAAATAGCCCTGCATTGTTCATGTGGGTTTTTTTATTGTATCTTCCAGGAGCACAGTAAAGATGAACTGGATGCATGGAAGATTGTCCGTGTTAGTAAAGATTTTCGAGTAATTGCCTTGGGGTTGCCAGTTCCCAAATATTCTGGCAATCCTCTTGACCCACCACTACGATCCAGATTTCAAGCCAGAGATATTTATTACTTGCCATTTAAGGTAACACTATAGTATTTTACAATATTTGTTTTTGTAAATAACGAAAAGAACACAGACAGCACATAATCACAATTCATGTTAATTATAGCCATATAAACCCCACTGCAAAGTTAAAAACCCCCAATACTAAATAAAAAATCCCCAATGCCAATTTAACCCTCCCCCACGTGCCATATAAATATATCGTGCCAACTGCCCAGCGCTGGCATCTAATAAAAAAGAAATCTAAAAATGACTGCTTACCTGGTATTTTCCTCCCGATTCTCCGTTTCAGTGAGTCTCCGAGTCCTCTCCAGTGCCGTCCTATCTCTCAGCCAGCCACGAATCCATGATCCCTCTCTCAGCCCTGCGCTCTTCTCTAAGCGGCGGCAGGGTGCAGCACTGGCGTGATGTCATGACGTCACCCAGTGCATTACAGGGAACCGGGGAGGCGGGCCCAAAGTCAGTAATAGTTGGGCCTGTAACGGAGGAGTGATAAAACTCATTGCAGCTCCTCCTGCACCTAAATCCAGGACCGCACTTCAGGCCCTAGGCGCTCGCCTAGGATGCCTAGCGGGTAATCCGGCCCTGGTCCAACCTTACATTCTATCTGCAGGTCCTCCTACATGGCCCATTCCATTAGATATAAAATATTCTGCTCCTCAGTTTCTGTCAGTTACTTTGGTAACCACCTTTATTAAAGAGAAATATATATTTCAAGCCAGGGCTTAAATTGAGGGGGTACATGGGTATGCCATGCCGTCACTTCTCCCATACCACCACTTCTAAATTTACACTGACCAGTGGTTCAAACAGCAGATAATTTATTAAAACAAGATTAGTGATATATTGATGATTGGGAGTGGCATATTTTGTACACTTGACTCTGCAATGCTGCAAACCAACTAATGCATCATCAGTATGGTGCAGGGCTGCTGACATTCTTTTTTCTACCATCTGGGAGGAAAGAAGATGAAGGCTTGGCTTCTAGGGATTGGTGCAAATTACATCAAGTCCCGCCCAGTTCCTAGTAACACAAGGAATAGTAGTGTTGATAGACAAAGGTGGGTGGCAGGATTTGAGAATATGGCTTGAATTACCGGTAAATCATGGCCTAAAGACCATTGCAGGAGATTTACCAACTCTATTGGAATACAAGGAGAAATGCCTGAATTTCAAGAGTCTCCTGGATTTTCTTGGAGAGTCGACAACCCTGGTTTGGTGATATGTGCATATTGAAGGATAAGTTTTTATTTAGAATATTTGTAATGTATTGATATAGAAGACACAAAAATGATAAATGTGTTCTCTGTAAATAGATTGTAATATTGATTATACTGAACAATTTAGTACGTACAAGTACTGTATGTGCAGACAAGCTTTGGTTAAGCAAAGGACATTTTTAACAGGTGTTTAAATAGCACCATTGTATTGCTTGGTGCTTTCGAACTTAATGAAACACTCATTCACATCAGTCCCTGCCCCACTGCAGCTTATAATCTGAATCATAGTTGCCAAATATTCACTTCCTCCTAGGAAGAACTGTGGTCTGAATTCTCTATTAATAAACATTTTAGGATGACAGCCGCCATCTTTATTTATAGAGTTGCGACCATCTGCTACACTATATTAGTTACGTGCCGCAGCTCTGTAGCTGCTGCTGGGGAGTAGTAGCATCAGGGATTGGCCGGAACTACTATCCATTAGTACTAATGGCAGTTCTGGCTAACCTCCCCCGCTATTACTTGCACACTACTAATATCGTGTAGCAGGTGGTTGCAGGTCTGTAAATAAAGCTGGTGGCGGGGGCCCTGGTTCTACAAGTCGCAGTTACACTATCTTATACGCTATCCCACTAATTATCTTTAAACCTGTTCCGCCAACACCTTGCCTTCCACTGAGTTAAGTATCATAGTGGACAATGGGCTCTATTTACTTACCTTCCACATTCTCTGTGAACGAAACTGCATCAGGTTCACTTATCATCACAGCGAGCCTGGCAGCTTCGTTGACAGTATTTACAAATACTCAACCCCTCCTGCAATGAGCCGCAGGGTCCGCGCAGTACTTCACTTTCATGCGACACATGAATGAAGTACTGCACATGCGCAGTATCTCTCAATCGGGTCTTAGAAAATGTTTAGTGCTGACATGAGAAACACTGCACATGCGCAGGACATGAGAAACACTGCACATGCGCAGGACATGAGAAACACTGCACATGCTCAGGACATGAGAAACACCGCACATGCGCAGGACATGAGAAACACCGCACATGCGCAGGACATGAGAAACACCGCACATGCGCAGGACATGAGAAACACCGCACATGCGCAGGACATGAGAAACACTGCGCATGCGCAGGACATGAGAAACACTGCGCATGCGCAGGACATGAGAAACACTGCACATGCTCATGACATGAGAAGCACAGCACATGCTCAGGACATGAGAAACACTGCACATGCTCAGGACATGAGAAACACCGCACATGCGCAGGACATGAGAAACACCGCACAAGCGCAGGACATGAGAAACACCGCACATGCTCAGGACATGAGAAACACCGCACTTGCGCAGGACATGAGAAACACCGCACAAGCGCAGGACATGAGAAACACTGCACATGCGCGGGACATGAGAAACACTGCACATGTGCGGGACATGAGAAACATGCGCAGGACATGAGAAACACTGCACATGCGCAGGACATGAGAAACACTGCACATGCGTAGGACATGAGAAACACTGCACATGCGCAGGACATGAGAAACACTGCACATGCTCATTGCCGGACCGGACAGCTGCAGCTCGACGAGTCGCCCGGACAGGTGAGTTTATTCATTTTTACCTACTTATTCTTTTTTTTTTAATAGATTTTTTTTACTTTTTAATTATATTTTTTTACTGGGGTAATATTGTTATGTATTCCGATGGTCTCCCCATACATACCCCCCTTTTCCTCCCCCTAATAACAGCTATTAGGGGGAGGAAAAGGGGTATATGGGGACATCGCCGGAATACTTACCACTAATGCCAGCCTTACGCCAGGAGAGTGTAAAACTCTGCTCCGACGTTTTGTAAATATGACACACTTTGTTTTAATGCAATAGGGCCAGTTTTGAAGTGAAAACTGGCCCTATCGCATTAAAATGATCTTTGTAAATAGAGCTCAATGTCTTTTTTAAAGACACGCCTATAATATAAGTGTATGTAGCACGTGTCTTCTGTAAAATATCGGTTGAAACAGTCATGATTTCTCCATCTCTGTTGACATTTAGCCCCAGACATGACAATGACATGTAAACTAAATTGAGGGTAAATAGGGTCTAGGGTCAGTATAGTTTTGAATAAACAAATGGGCAGACTGGATGGGCCATGTGGCTCTTATCTGCCGTCACTTTCTATGTTTCTATGTCAGCGCTAGACAGCCTTTATCCCTGCAGCTGAAAAGTTTCTATGGTTCTCTGTTATACTTACATACTTGACCCACTGCAAGACAACTTCCTTCAACAACAATTATAAGTGACAGTGCTAATAATAATGATGACCAGTTGTCTGCTTATATCTCTGTGTGGTCCTATTCTCTCCCTTATGAATCTCCATCAGCCAATTGCCTTTTTAATCCTAAACATTGTCATTAATGCAATAAAATGTGGTGTATTCCATGTTCTATTCAGTGTTGTGGTGTCCGCATAACATTTTGGTGATGGAAAAATTAAAAAAAAATGAAAACACCCAAAATGTAATAAAATCCTGTTATATTTTTATAACTGTGCACATACATGTAAGATGCCCAGACGCAAAAGCACATACATGTCCGTATGTACAATCAGATGCATGTATCCAGCGGGATGCCAGTGGCATTTTCACTAAAGGTTTGTCAGGTTTAGAGAAACATAGAGATGGTGCTCATAAATAAATAGTTAATACAATGTATGTAGTACCCTGTTTGTACACATTATATTAATGTTATGAAATGTCATATAAACTACATGTTATATCATGATTTTTATTGTTAAAAGTAGATAATGTATTAAAAAGAAATTTTTTTTTTTTTCCTTTTGGCACGCTCTTCATCAATCAGTGAAATCAGGCCAAGATTAGATTGGAATGCTACTATGATCTCCTCAATACCTATCTTTGAAATCATAGATAGTTGCATATTGTTTACAAGATAGACATCAAAGAGTAGTAGTAAGGGAATCCCTTCTGGGGATTGTAAGGTTACCAGTGGAGTTCCCTAGGGAACTGTATTTGGACCAATGCAATTAAATATCTTTCTTAGTGATATTAAATGTGGTTCTGAGAGGAAAATTTATTTTTGCAGATGACACAAAGGCCCTAATTCAGAGTTAAGCAGATCCATAGCTGTCAATTCACTATATGGCCTATACTGAGTTGCATGTTTCAGCAGAAACACACAACTCTGAATAACACATAGTAGAAACAGCAGTCATTTAATTACCGCATTCGGAGTTGTAAAATCTTCAGCTGCGGTGTTTTTTTTGTTTTTTTTTAAGTAAAACATTTTTAAAAACGAATTCCTCTGTCAGGGCATGCTGGCGCATGGAGAACCACAAGTGCCAGCATGCCCTCCTATCCTTGGCCCACTGTGGCCTGTAAGGTATTAATTTAATAAAATACAGGGCCGGCCCTGTACAATTAAAACAAAAAAATTGTTGCATTAAATACAGTAAAAAATATAAAAATCTTACTTACCTGCGAGGTGAGTTCTTAATCTGTAATGGTCCTATCTTGTAAACTTTTAATCCTTCGGAAATCCCTGTTGCTCTAGTGCAGTAAAGGTGGTTGTAGGCACAGTCGAATGAGCAGCCTTGCACCCATCTTTCTGTACTTGCTCCTGTTGTGAGCATACGCAGCTCTCATATTGGCCATGCTTCCGTCTGAAAAGCCTAATGGAAGCATAGCTCTGAATCCAGGCCAAAGATATGTAACAGGGTAGACACTCCAGGAGGGGTACACAAAATGAGAGATCATGGTAGACTGGAGGAATGATCAAGAGTGTGGCAACTACAGTTTAATGGGAAAAAATGCTAAATGCACTTGGGTCGCAAACCCACAAGCTCAATATATCATTAGTGGCACTACATTAGAAACTACTGAGGGGGAACATCTCTAGGAGTCATAATTTCATTACTTAAGGTATCCAAGCAATGTAACAAAGCAACGAGAAAGGTAAGTCAGATGCTTGGTTGTACAGGAAGAGGAATTAGTAGCAGAAAGAGAGAAGTAGTGATGCCACTTTATAGATCATTGGTGTGACCTCACCTGGAATACTGTGTTCTGTTCTGGAGGCCATATCTCCAGAAAGACATAAATACATTATAGACTATTCAAAAGGAGAACAACTAAAGAAAGATTAGAGGGACTAAATATGTACAGCTTGGAGCAGAGATGGAAAAGGGGAAAATGATAGCACCTTTTGGCATTTTTCAAAGAAGGAGGTGTATTTGAACAAGAGGACATGGGTAAATAATGGAGGGTGGTAGGTTCAGACTCAGAGGAAAGGGGCATAAAAATTGCTTCACTGAAAGGGTAGTTGTTAAGATAATTGGAATAACCTCCAATTTGAGGTGGTAGTGGCTAGCAACTTAGAACAGTGTAAACATGCTAGGGATTAAAGGTAATCGTAAATCTTAAACCAAATTGATGGTCAAGGGTCAGTATATTTTACATTAACAACTGAGCAGACTGGATGGGACATGTGACCTTCTCTGCTGTCACTTTCTATGTAGCCCTTAGTCAACAGACCATAATGGCATCATGTCAGGGCAAGAGGGGCACAGAGAATAACTGTGTGCCATATGGGATTGCTCCTGGTAAAAATACCAGTGCTGCTTCATGCGCTACCTCCAAACAAACTGTGTATATATGAAAATCCCTTCATTGCTGTCTTGTTTAATCATTATCTTGCTGGAAGACCTATGACCTTTGATAGAGACCTAGCAATTGACACTGGGGTAGATCCAGAACAACGTCTGCGAGTGAATTTACGCTAGCCGCTAGCATAAATTCACACATTAGTTCTTACGGCGCATGCGCACGTCAGTTGTTATGCCACGTAAGTCATAGCGTAAGGGGCAGACACGTATCAGTAGCGTATCAACTTACGAAGGGGCGTGCCAACCATACGCCACCATACATCAAGGGTTGTGACCAGCTAGAGGAGGGGGCATTTTTCAAAAGAAAAGGTGTAATAGAACACGAGGGCATGGATATAAACTGAAGGGTGGTAGATTCAAAGGAAATGTGCGGAAAAATTACTTACTGAAAGGCTGAGGTGGTTGAGGCCAATACAGTAGAACAATTTAAACATGCTTGGGATAAATATAAGGATATCCTAAATTGTAAACCAAATTGAGGGTAAATAGGGTCTAGGGTCATTATAGGTTTGAATAAACAAATGGGCAGACTAGATGGGCCATGTGGCTCTTATCTGCCGTCATTTTCTATGTTTCTATATCAGAATGCACTTTTTGCAGTTGCGCAAAGGTGCTTTATTTTTCATTTATTTTCTACAACCAAGACATCATATCCTAGGGTAACAGACATTGAATATAGTTATTAAAGTGGTTGGTTCTTAGCTGGACGAGAAGATTCACATTACTATTGATGGTCATATACTAAATTTTTAACCAATTTTCAATTCAAGTTCACAAAGATATTTATTTATTTATTTAGTTTTTTTTCTGAAAAATAAGACATTTTGATTATGTAAATGGTCTGTATTGACCGAAACTTTGATCTCTCCGATAGTTTAGCGCCACTTACCATTACCCCATATATAAATTTAAATTCTGCCACACTTTAAAGCTCAGAAAACAATGTTACAAAGTTCAACTTTAATTTCAGGCTGATAACTGATAACCAAATTAATTGAGCTATTCTAATTATTAATACTGTGTATCTGTTAGTAATATAGTTTTATTTTTAGTATTTTAATAAAAATTGTCCAAGATTCAGTACAGGATATGCACCTGGTCGGGGCTCTCTATGCAATTGGTTAAAATAAATATACTAATAAAGAACTTGAAAAAGATCTTTGAAAAAATGGGGAAGAAGGAAAAAAGACAAAAGGGGGGGGGGGGCAATGGGGCTCTAAGTGTAGATGAATAAAAGAATAATAGGTAGATAGTTAACACACTGGTGTATTTATCGGTAGATAGAAATACATAGCGTGATGCTTCTAAACACGAGCGAGCTCGAGGACACGAATCAGCAGAGTAAGGCAATTTGTTGTTCTGACAGAAGGCAATCTGTTGTTCTGACAGGGAAGTGATATCAGACAGGCCCTTAAATAGTGCAGGTGAGTGAGGAGTTTAGCAAGGCAATCAATAGCACCTGTGACATGCCTGTGAGTGCACACCAGCAGTGTTAGAAATGAATGGAGTCATGTGACTAGAAAAAGGTAAACAAAGGATCAATAAAGTGCAGAGAGGATATAGCAGAATCATGACAGATTCACACAATATTTGTTTTTATTTGTGTGTACCCCGTGAGAGGCATGGACATGGGAATCTGCCGTTTTTGGAAGTGCCGCACTCCCGCTCAGTGGAGGGTTGTTGAAGATCCACACTTTTAGAGAAAACAGTGTGAGTAGCGTCCATCTTTATATTCACCTGATTGGTGACTGGCTGCATTAGATTGTTCTCCTTTTTTCCTTGGTATTTTGTGCTGTGATCGGGAGTCCAGGGGAGCTCTGCGGGGAGGTGGACATCTGAGACTTGAGACCTGAGGGAAGGAAAAGAGTATTTTTAAAGCCTGGAATAGAGATATAAAGTGTGAGTAGCCTGTGGAATGAGTATACTTACCTAATTGATCTACTGGCTGCACGAGATCGTTGTTTTCTGTTCTTAGCCCCGAGGAGTCTAGCTGTGGAGGGATTCCTGTACTGTGGACTGGGAGAAGAGACTCAAGATCTGAGGGAAGGAAAAGATTACACTTAGAGCCTGGAATAGAGAGAAATAAAGTGTCAGTAGCCTGTTGAATGAATGTACTTACCTGATTGACCAACTGGCTGCACAAGATTGTTGTTTTCTGTTCTTCACTCCAAGGAATTGAGATGTGGAGAGATCCCTATACCGCGGACTAGGAGAAAAGAAAAAGAATGATAAAGGCCAGTATAAAGAGTACCGGATGTATAACATATACGTCCGGTGTTTAGCGATTTTTACTACTGCGCATGTGTAGTCATTTTTTTACGTAATCTACGTATCTTTTTGTTACGTAGATTGCATAAATGCGCTCTCCAGTCCGATGGACCACTTTGCGAAATAAAGACAGCCGAAAGTTACTTTTCGGCTGTCTCTATTTGGAATACGGGGCCATTATAGAAATGTTTTTTATGAATGGGTGAGTGTGCCGATCGGGGAGGGGGGTCTTATGGTTAGACTATATAGAAGGGATTATTAGGGTCAGGCTAGGGAGAAGGGAGGGTTAGGGTCAGGCTGCAGGGAAGGGAGGGTTAGGGTAATGGAAGGGGAGGGTTAGGGTTAGAATTAGGGGAAGAGTTGGGGTTAGTTTAGTCACTCATCTTTCGGAGCACTGTGTTCGGTGCTCCAGGGATCGATTGCTATGCCTATTCAAGCCATAAGCAATTGATATCCCAGCCAGTTTGAAACCCATCCCCACCATATAGGCAGCGATTGCCATTTAAATGAAGAGTTCGGGGTGGGGGATGCCCCGTTGTCGTAAAAGTTAAGGTAGAGCGGAGAGTGCAGGGGGCGTACACTCCCCACTATGGCTGTGTAACTACGGACCCCCTTTAAAATCCATTCTGAAGACAACTGACAACTGCAGAGCCAGAAAGTTTAGCGCCAGGGGCAAAGAGGAAAATGAAATTAGTAACATTTTCACCTTAAAAATGAACTTACCGGCTTTGTGTCCTGGGGTGACCATCCCTATCTCACACCCCTAGTTATGTCCCTGGATCACTCAGTCTGTGTACAGCTATATGTAACAAACTTAGCAAGGTAAAGTATTGTCAATCATCCTATAAAATATTAGCGATGTTCATTCTTATGTTAAATCTTACAACATTTTTAGTGTGGTTTGAAATTAATTGTAAGTTAAGAATATGTGTTATGCTTATTTGTTGTTAAATTCAACATTAATTATTGAACATATATTCGATTGGTCTGGTACACCAGAACTTGACCAGATTATATCCACTGGCTCTGATCCGGAATAAAGAACAATACTCCACTTATGCATGCAAAGTGCGTATATGGGGTGTCTGGAGGGGATTTACGCATGTAACACAAGATTGGATTTACATACAAAGGGGTGCTCTTCCCCTCCGCCCGCTAAGGTAGACAGGGGGGAGATTTAAATGTTACAGCACGACAGGGTTTGCTAGTTACGTGCGGATCAGCAGTCATACATCTGTGTTAACGACACGTTAACGTTCACGCCCCTCTTCCATGCAGACTTTAAGGCCTCTGCATGTACGGAAAGCAAGCGGGGTTCTGAAGACTCCCCACTGATTAAAACGGTTTCCGACTGCTGATTTAGACCTTTGGATGCAGTTTAAACGTTTTTCCACTTGGTGGTGCTGTTGGATAAAACTCGATAAAGCACTTTTTTTGTAACATGTAAAACAAAACACGGTAATGAGTACACTGAGGACTCTGCTGACTAAAGTTGTAGTGTTAAGAAACTTGATCCACATTTGAGGCCGATCTTCTGCAATCCAAAGGCCCACACATACTTGTAATCCTGATATTAAGTTTAAACAATACATTTACCCATGGAAAATGATAGCTATATGGAATATCATAGTGTCAGCCAGTAAGCTTGCCATACATTAGAAGATAACTAGGGCAATCACCAAATAAGCATAGTGACCTTATAATAGAATCTCTCAGTCTAAACTAATGATTTGTCTGTCGCTAGGTCTATTCTCGTAGTATGAGCCCAGGACGGTGGGGAGATAGCCTTGGTTATCGGTTAGTGTGACAATAGGAGCTGGGAGCGCACGCCCTGTGCAATCCCCGCTGTCGGGCATAAATCTGGACACTTACGCGTCCAGATTCCTACCCTAACGTTTATGAGGCATAAATCTGGACACTTACGCGTCCAGATTCCTACCCTAACGTTTATGATAAGGCCGCATAGCTGATCGCAACGGTGCTTCCCTCGCCCCGTCCCCTAATTTGCATGCCTATCTCCGCCTTTATGGCAGATACAACATGCGTAAAGGGGTGGAATGCCCCCTTTTCGTAATAGCCACTGGCCGTAACTATAGTTACGTCCGCCGGCCCTTACGGTGTCGTGTGAAGGTTGTGTTCATGCGCACAACCTTCAAAATACGAATTATGGCCAAGCAGCCCATAATTCCCCTGGTGGCTGTACCTCTGGATCAGGCCCAATGTCCCCAGCGATTGGGACATTACATAGAATGTGGCCAGCTTCCCAAGCTATAACAAACACATAGTAACACAAAAGCATCTGACGGGCATTAAAGTGAAGGCTTTGATGGTGTTTCACTACCCCAGCCTATTGATAGGAAATACCTCATCTCTACCAGCATGTGTTTTCTTCATTATTTAAAAAGCCCTTATTGAGACTGTGGTTCGGGATTCTGTGTTGCCTCTTCTGTTGGATAAAAAGTTTCTAGTAATTGTTTGACAGCAACACAGAGTTCACGTTTTAAATTGTAACTTCTTATTTTAAATTGTTTACCATCCCATGCCAACCTATAGCACTGTACAATACTACGCAATGGAAATGTGGAAATGTTTAACACCCACAGATCTGCCTCCTGTAATGTCAAAGGTTTGTAGCTGGAATTGGTGGAATTACTGGATTTCATGAAAGTCCAGCCATGGTAAAGGAGAAGTCATCCCTCAAACCCAATTAACCTCCCATTGTCACCATAAACACCCCTCCCTTACCTTGAAACACCCCTCCCTTACCTTGTCCTGTGGCCCAGCACGCAAACACACACACACACACACACACACACACACTGTAATAGTTTTGATGTATATTTGTCATTTATTTAGCCCTCTGGATACTTTATTAAACCAGCTCTATGATATTATACCTGGACCTGGTTGAGAACCCCTGCTGTAGCCAGGAGTTCAGTAGGCTGAGGAGGAAGGGAGTGTGTCAGGAATCACAGCTGCTGCATTTCAGGTGCCCTATGATTATAGCCCTGCAGAGTATAATTACAGCTGTGCACAGAAGAGCTTCTGCTGTCATTATACCTCGCTGGACTCTCAGGGACTCATTTAAAGCTGGGAACAACAGAAAAAAAAAGAGATTAATTTCTGCCTTGGCAAAACCATGTTGTGCTGCAGAGTTACAGTTCAACCTTCAATTACAGGTTAAAAATAAAGGGCCACGTGCAGAATGAATATTGACAGCCGAATTATGCAGACAGCGGTCCGGATCCAGAGAAGTACGTGAGAGGACTTACGTACGTGCATGCGAGCGTCAGAAGTTCTGCGTGTATACCTTCAGACATACGTAACTAAGTTATGGACAGCTGAAGGTACGACGAAGGGGCCGACTCTTCATATACGAATGCCGTATCTGCGCCATACAGACAGGGATAGGAATTTAAATGAAGGGTCAGGGACGGAGAAGCTCAGTTACGACTTGATCCCCTTCCATATGCACGCAGATCAAGTCGTAAAACTAAAGGTAGCCATCTGGACACGTAAGTGCTGTTAGAGGAAAGTGTCGGGGATGTGCACTCCCCTCTATGCTGTGTAATTACAGAACCCCGCACACGTAAAGCATGCGGGGGTCTGGATCTAGCCCTGTGTGTGTAAACTGGCTGTGCTTTCGCACCACGCATGCGCAGAACAGGGAGAACGTTAGTTGCCGGGGGGAGTGCATTATCCTCTTACCACTTGTACGTAGCTTGCGTTCATAAATTGCTATTAAGTTTGGATGCAGTCCCAAGCCCCTTAGTAATTACGGGCCTGATACTAACCAACTAGCAACTCCCAACTTCTGCTAGCTGCTTGCGGAAGTCTGTGTTTCTCTGGCAGCGAGCTTGTGCGCCCCAGATGTTACGCTACGGATCTGCTAGCAAACGGAACTTCCTTCCATACGCTAGGAGATCCGCTTGATGAGGCGGCATTCATTAAATCACATTAATACAGAGAGGGGGGGCACGGATCTACGTCCGGACAGATGCATATCCGTGCGGAGATTTAAGGTAGGTTTCTTGACACTTAAGTGTATAGAACTCCATACGCGAGAAGGGAATGACATAGTCACTCCCCTCTCATGCACACTTACAGACCATCATGCGTACAGAGAACGAGTGGAGGGTGGATCAGGCCCTTTGTGCTGTGAGCAAAAACAAAATATTTTCCCT